>JAMKCH010031101.1:0-58788 GCA_023653785.1 Ophioderma brevispina | reverse complement strand
GCTAGCTAGCTAGGCTCTAGGTTAGGCTATCCTCAGCTCAGCGGAATTGGTATTTAGCCTTATGCACGGGCAGGTCTATGGGTTAGGCATGTTGGCGAATGTCATCTGCATCTGACAGTACAGTTGGCCACCTGATTCAATGATATCACGTTACGATGTTTACACGGAGTGAATATAAGCCTGTCATTTTAAACGAGGGTTGGTGATGATTTGTATGACGTCATCATGCACATACACAGTTACATCGTGAATGCCTCCAAGGACCGGCTTCGCTTGCAACATCAGTGTCGCATCGTCTATTGAGACCATGGTTACTACTGACCATCATTTCGGGTTAGAATGATACCAATTCTACAGCGTACACATTTCCCGGGACACATTTTGATGCCACCACACATATATTCGATAATGCGAATGCTTAGTCTTTGAGAGCAATCTATCCAATACTCCCGCCAACACATAATTCATGCGACATTTTACTAGTTTGCATGAGTGTTGGGACGCCAACCATATCCTCACAAGTTCTGATTATGACACTGATCAAGTACTATCCAGAGTAGGATGTAACACAAAGGAATTGGGTCTCCTCAATCAATCGCATTAGCGGCAGGATACAAAAAACTCAAAAGAAAAAACAATTTATACTTTTCAGTGTAACGACTGAAGGACGCCAACATTAATTGCAATAGTCTACGCGAATGGAGCGCGTCATTGTATGCATTGTAATTGGGAAATCAAAGGGACTGATCCTTTCATTGGCTCACTTTCGAAAATAACATGTTCTGACATACAACAAAGTGCCATTAAATTTTTATTTAATGCTTACTTGATAAGTAAGTTACTATTTATTACTTAAATCAATAAATTAATTAAAAAAAAAAAAAAAAAAAAAAAAAAAAAAAAAAAAAAAAAAAAAAAAAAAAAAATATATAATTGAATTTATTTTCCCACAAGGCATACACATGACTGCTGAATCATTACAATTTCATCTCGAAAATACGTTTTTGTTTGTTTGTTTTTGGACTAGAGAGAGAGGTGAGATGACCCTCATATTTTATTGCACTATCATCATTTCAAATA
Organism: Ophioderma brevispina; assembly: GCA_023653785.1. Classification (NCBI taxonomy): domain Eukaryota; kingdom Metazoa; phylum Echinodermata; class Ophiuroidea; order Amphilepidida; family Ophiodermatidae; genus Ophioderma; species Ophioderma brevispina. Next base: position 57,708 of record JAMKCH010031101.1, on the reverse strand, counting down.
ACTGACTGATTTGAGCTTAATCATGCGTGGATTACATCATATTATATACATAAATAATTTATTTCTTTCCACCAGATACATAAATAAAATACAATATTGTATTGAATACATAATTGTGATGTGGAAGAGTACTGGGAAAAAGGGGCCAAGAAGCTGTCAAGTCCCAGACTATCTTGTTTCAAGTTTCAATTTGGTATAATTTGATTGAATAACCTTTTTGTAAGAAGATTTAAAGAATGGAATTTTTTGTATTTTTTAACATGTGTGGATGTTGTTCCCCTTTACACGAGGTAACCAATAGATTTTCACCAAATTTTATTTTAATATTTGGGTATTCAAGTCTGCTGCATGTATGTTGCAGATGTATGATTTTTACATTCATTGTTAAAATGTTGTTTAAAGGTGCCAAAATAGATCACAAAAATCTACCATAAGTTGATTATATTTATAAGAGGGGGGGTGAGGATTAGAAGCACTTATTTATCACTATTACTAACTGCTCTTAATGCACTTTTTGGAAACTGAGCAGTTTTTCCTTTTCAACAATTGCATGCACGTCCCCATGCATGATCCATAGTTAATGTTGGAGAGGAAGAGAGTGTTGTAGAGATTTAGAAGTGCTGCTTCAGGAAAGAACATTTTTTACTTTTGTATAACTTCCAATAGCACGAAGCATTTTTTTTTCCTAACTCCTCAATATGATTTTTCCAGGTCAATTTTGGTCAATAGTGATACCCCGAAATCTAAAAGCAATTGATTTTATTAATTTCGGTATTATCAATAAATTTTTCAATTGGTTTTGGTTAGTTTTCTTTGTTTTTGATATGCGTGCCAAAAAGCATGTACTTAGTTTTTTTAAGTGTTGAGTGAAAGTTTATTAGACTTGAACCAGGTGTTTTAGTTTACTAATTTCCATATTCATAATGTATTTAGTGTTTTTATATTTCTTGGTGTGAAGTAAATGCCACTAGTGTCCACTGCAATATACACTAAAAGAACTTCCATGAGCAGCATTTGTAATATCATTAACAATAAATAATAAAATCCCAAGGCCCTTAAAATTGAGCCTTGGGGCATTCCAGTGTCAATAATGTTTTGGTGTGATGATTTAATGACCATTATAATCACATCTTGTCTGTTTGTAAAGTAATGTTTTGACCAATCCAGACAATACCTCTGAGGCATATGATGCTTTTAGCTCAAAGGATGTCATTATTGATGGTATCAAATGCCTTGGAAAGGTCCAAAAATACTCCGCAGTTGTTTGATTACTATTAGAAGCTTGCACAATTTTATCTACAAGCTTGGCTATTGCCATACTCGTAGTGGAATGTTAGGACGGTATCCAATTGGTTTTCAAAAAGAATGTTTGTGCTTGTCCATAAATGAAAATGCATCGTTAAAACAAGACCTCTAATATTTTTGAAAAACCTGGAAGTACTGAAATTGGCCTGTAATTAGTGAATATATTAGACTATCTTTTTTATGAATGGGAACCAACTCTGGCAATCATTTTTAAGTTGGTCTGGAACTGCCAGTTGTTAGTGCATGTTGAAAATGGGTGGTAGCCGGAACACTATTCACAAGCAAGTTGTTTTAATGATGAACCTGTGATCCTCATGACCTGGGCTTTTTTTTAGTACTTAAATTATTAATAACTTCATAACTTCATCCTCTGGGGTGATTGGAGCAAAGACATGGACTCTCTACTGGGTTAGAGAGATAATGGATAAGATAGTATTAGTATCTGGTATTTGTGAAACTGATTAGGGCCTATGTTTATAAAGAAGTTATTAAAATGTCCGGAATTTGTTCCAGGATTGTTTATAATTTGTCTCAATAAAAAATAAAAAATTTAAATTAAATTCTTTTTTATGTTCTAGTTTTGGTTTTTTATTAATTTGTTCTTTAGTATTTTCCAGGTGTTTTTAATGTTTGGTTTTTTATTTTCCAGTTGAGCTGTAAAATAGTTCTTTTTAGCACTCTTAGGAGCTTATTAACTTGTTATTGAGGGTTTTATATTTGTTTTATTTTGAAGAGTTCTTTTCTTTATGTATTGTTTATAAAGCCTTCTTTTCTTTAACAGTTTATTAACTCTTTTTGTGTACCATGGTCCCTCGATTTAGATTTAGATTTTTTATCTTTCTAGGCACATGCTTCCAGAATATATTAAACATTTCAATAAAAACTGTTATAAGATCATTAACATTGTCATATTTCATTAGAACATTCCAATTAAGGTCAGACATATCATTTTTATGCTCCTAATAATTTTCATTAAAAAATCTCTAGTTGAATTTAAAGTCTTAGTTTTAGTTGAATCTAAGTGATTTGTTGTTAAAGTGAAGTTGAAGATGGTCACTTATATCAAAAGAAATCCACTGCTACTATTATGATTATTGGTAAATATATTATCAATTAATGTAGCACTATTATTAGTGATGCGTGTTGGTCTAGTAATTAGTGGATAGCATGATAGGAATAACCCATGTCAATGAAAGTCTAATAAACTATCATTATCTTTTAGGATATCTATATTATTAAAATCACCCATTAAGTAAATTATTTTATTTTCAAGAAACAATTTATTAATGATCTCTCAAAATGTTTATTAAATCACTCATTTTATGCTATGATGATGATGTCTATCGGTTAATGCTACGATTAATGTTCTTGTCTTAGAATCTGTTTATTTCAATAAGGCAACAGTCCATAAAGTTCATTTTGTGTACACAGATCAGTTTTCGCTTTTAATAATTAATGTTGTTTTTAAGATTAAACTACGCACCTATAGAGAATCTATTCTTTTTACAGTTGCCAAAATTAATAATCCCTTTTTGAATTTGAAAAGTCCAAGAATGTATTTTTTTAAAACCAGGTCTGTTCAACACCAATAACTGAAAAGTTGTGATTAATTAACAATTTAAATGGTCTTTTAATTTATCAAATTTTTTGACATACTACGTATATTTAAATTAATAGAAAAATTAGTATGGAAAGGTTATTACAATGTAGATTGTTTAAATTGATTATGTGGTATAATAATTAAATCACAATTAATATATTAATAAGTTGATATTTCGTTATATTTAGTCGTAGAGGATTGAAATACAACGTCATCAATACATCGTCTTGGCTAACCTTCTGAGATGGTCTATAGAATTAACTTTGAGCTCACTATAATTATCAATATGTTGTACCTTTGCATTATCATTATCTTCAGTACGATGTAGAATGTTGTGGTTTTTTGAGACATCATCATCACTTTTGCATTATTTTACAATGACACTTTTATTATTGTTCAATATTTCCATTATTTGACCTCAGACATTGGTCTTCCTTCGATGAGCTCAGTAATTTTTTTATTTACATGTACACTAAACACTGGTAATATCTCATCAGAATTACCTTTTCTTGTATTAGAAATAGTTTGAAGCCTACTGGTATGATTTGTTTTTTGGTGATTGGTTTCTGTGTGTACCATAAGGGTTAAACAGATTTGATAGCACGCGTATATTAACTTATCAAGTCTGCCCTATCCTCTGTTATTGAAGGTGACCTTATCCCAGTATAAGTCCTGTAGAACTTCACCTGTGGGGTGTTGGAACAAAGGACGATGCATTGGGGTTTGGGTTTTTTTTCTTTTGTTTTTTGGGGGGGGGGGTTTTTTTTTTTTTTTTTTTGTTGTTAACGGAAGAGTGTGCGAGGGTGGCTACTACAGTTTGTCTTTGACATTCTGTTAAGTTTCTACTGAAACTTGGTTGGCCATTGGCTTTCATGTACATGTAGTGGTCAAGAACTGAGCCTGGGAAGTACACCCGAAACAATAATGTGCGCTTTGAAATTTTCCGCAGCGTGGCATTTAATTAGGGATGAAGCACTTGAATGACATTTGTTTGTTGTTGTGTCGGGTTGTGTTGTTTGGTCCAAGCTTGAGTACAACAACTTCTGGTGAAGATCCAGGGCTATCTTCTACCAGTTTCTGGATTCGCCAATGCTTGCTCACTTTTTGCTATCACATGAGTTGTCTTGCCTTGTAGAATTTACTTCAATTGATTCTTTTTAGGATGGAGGTTGCTGTAGAGAATTACATGGATTTTGGTAGGGTCTTGATTGGGAGGTGTTGATTTCTGCTGTTTGATGGCGGGGGAACGTTTGTTGGAGAGGGTTGACACTGGGGACAATTTGCCTTGGTCTTTGGAGTCAACTGGTGTCTTTCTTGGGTGTCTGAGTTAATAGGGACAGACTGGGATCAGAAGGCCAGTGAGGGAAGTGGTAGTGCTGATTCATCATCGTTTTCACAGACTTATTATCTGCATTGAGGACTGAAAGTATTGTGAACGGGAACTGAAGATGCCACAGGGGGTGTAGAACATTGCCTGTTTTAGATGACTGTTTGAAGTTTAAGTCATTTATCTGATCAGCAGACTGTCACTTTTGCCTTGCATGATTCCAGTTCTCTCCACAAAGAGAGTAGACTGGTCAAGTTGATTGTACGCCGGTCTGAGTCCTTTAGTTCAAGATTTTTGTCATTGTTTGTGTTTCACTAAGTACTGTGCCTGCCGTATATGATAGTAAATGATTCGCCATGTTAGTGCCTTGAATATTCACTCTTGAGGGGTCGCATGTTTAGTCTCTTTAGTACAAACTGTACAGTGGTTGATGCTGTACATGTATATCAGGCAGTTGACCATGACTAGCCCTAATTGGGGTAGAACTCCTACAATACAATCCACTTCCTTAATAGGTGATTACAACGAATGAGTGGATCAGTCAGTGTGTAGAGGGGAAGATGGGGCATGTATAACTGTACTACTCACTGTACTATGTAGGGGGATGTTGGGCTTTTTATATAGCATATAATAGCACTCATTTATCCATTCTCGTTGTCCATACCCTTGTACATGAATTTGCCTGTGGTATATGCGTCCTGTAGTTAATCCTGTAGTTAAGCCTGTAGGTTGAGTAAGCATTTGAACATGAAGCCATTACTGCTTTATTTTATGGGAGTTCATAGATGCCCTTAGGAACGGAGTCCAGGGAAGCTATGGAGTATATGAGTGTGTATTAGTCTGAATGATCAAAAAGATCAGTAGGTATGAAGAGAGATGAACCATTAGAAAATCCATAAAATGATGAAGGTTGAAATGCTCTGCACCCCCCCCCCCCCCCCCCGTCAGCAAAAATATTATCCATCCTGGTCTTGTGGTGAATTGAGATGTCCTTGAGACACCGCCATTGTGTGCATGCCATACAAGCCTACGTGAAAGTGCTGTAATGATACTGATTTAAAAATGCTGTAGTGGTTTCAGTCCTTGGTCAACAGGAACACAAGTTTTCTTCAAAGAAAAACTCCATATATTCTGTTTTCCAAGCTAAATTTTATATCAGAGTGTTCCTTATGATGAGATTAACAACGGGTAGTAAACGCCAGGCATAGCAAGGAGATAAATCCATAAAAATGTGGACAATTCAGAGCATTAAATGATGTTTATGTATATAGTTTAGATAAATTTAAACCGGTTTGCCCTACTCTGAGTGGATTGGATTAGAAGAACTTTATCTGGACCCAACAGGGCGGCAACAGACCGCTTGGAAATGTGCACTTGAGGCCAGATTCAAACCATAAACCTCCGGTATTTTTTTTAGAGGGGGGGGGGGGTTCTTTCGTGAACTTTTCACCTAATTGTTAAATGTTGTCTATATATCACTATAGAGGTAATAACAATATAAAGCATTGGGCTGAAGTTTTCAAATCGGTATTAATTTTTTACGTTGGTTGCTGCAGCGCTACTAACGATTCTTGGCAAATGAATGACCATTTTTTTAAACAACAAACGTAACTGGAACAAGCATAATATACATTAATGACCATCGGGGAGAAAGTTCCCTGGAACATTCAGGGGCATGTTATCGGGAAAACCAAATTTTAGAGCATGCCTTCCCATTTCAATGACTATTTACGAATGAAAAACAGGAATATTTTAGCATAGGCTGCTTTCTGTGATGCCTAGATAGACCTCTTTTGGCCTTCTAACTACCAAGAGGCTATATGAGGCAGACCTTATGCAAAATACCCCAATATTTATTTGCTTAAACAGACTCTGAAAGCCATACACTATGGCCTCATCTTGATATAAACATGGCTTAGACAGTCACTTGAATTGACCGCGCTTATTTATATCATAGCAAGTTTACTTGATGTGGTATGGTATGTATGTAATAGGTTGTTGTTGTTACTGATCATCCCCAGAAAACAACATGTCAAAATGAGGTCTTCCCCCCCAAAGAACCACAAGCCACTCACAATATATGGCTAATTAATATAAGCCACATCCTTGCAAAGCGGCGTTTTGGGGGAAGGGGAGGGGTGTTTATATATGGACATTTTAATTACCCAGTGGTCCCTGTATTTTTTAAGCAAATTTTTGGGCATTTTGTAGTGGTTTTTGTTGAAAACAGCAAAAGTTAAACTTGAACATGTGCTTTATAAATATGCGGTCCAATGTTTGAAATTTATCTGGTCCTCATGAAAACTATAGAGGCGTACTTCTTCCTATCCGGCGATACTTGAGCTATCCTGGCATTATATAACTGATTTAAACCATGTTTTAGATTTTTGTATTTTACTATAAGGGGGTAAGTTAGTATTACTAAGGGCCTTTGTTATTTTGTTCCCGGAATCTGTAAATTTGCACAGGAAACGGGACCAAATGTGTTTAATGGTTTCTATACTCCGTTTCACCTCTCTGTGTGCAATGGAAAATCGCGGATTTAAAGGGGTTTAATTGCAACATATTTAGGTTTATAGTATATGTATTTTTATTTAGTAATAATTACCAAAAGATGGAAACAAACGCCCAGAAATGTCCGCAATAAGCCTTTTTTATATCATCACTTTTGAACACAAATGTTCACTTGCTAAAACGGCGGAGGGGATCGGCCCTTGGATTTTTTAAAATTCGGACGATACGGTACTTGCTTCCTCTGCGCGTCCCGCGGTATTTAACCCCGCATAAAGGAGTCACCTGCAGAATAGCTGAACTTTTCGGTGGAATCAGTGCATGTATTGTGTTCTTCGCATAGTTGGATGATCTGCAGGGCAAACAAAAGTCCATTAATATAGTTTGCCCTGTCTGTGAACAAGGACCCTATGCAAGGAATGGCATACAACAGGTAACTTTAATATACGTGGATCCTGGGTTCCTACCGTAAATCAGTTTTAACCGAAATTCCTATCCCACAAAGTACCAACGTAATACGAGTAGATATGCATTACTCCATGCACGCTCGCGTTTAAGTGCGCCTCCTTTAACCTCCGCGCGAACATTTTGTGGCGCAAAAATTTACAAGGCAATCAAGAGTACCCGTTACTGGTAAAATGTATGTACAGCAACGGGTTCGCCGGTTTATGCAGAAAAATGACCGTAATACACAAAACACCATAGAATAGACCAGTTAACATGTTTTAACGTTCTGAGTCGTCACGTGACCCGGAAGTGAGCTGCTCGCAGCAAAACATTAGCGGTCACTGTGTACCGCTGTATAGTAGATCGGTTGAGTTTAATTTATTCTCGTCAATAACACGCTTTTGAATTTCACATATATTGTTCTAATTAATTTATATTTACTTTATGCCCTGCATAATCACAATGCCAGACAGTGACTGTTAACCGTCGGTTGCGCTAATCAAAGGTACTCCAAAAGCGCAAATAGCGGTGAAAATCGACTGCATTTTTACCCTATTTCTCATTATAGCTAAAAAAAGCTGTGATACCAAATTCTATGTCTACATTTATGAAGACATATTATAAGGATTGTAAATCGGCAAAGTTTGAATGGATATTCAGGGTGTACTAACAAATATACAGGGTGATACGACAAAAAAGTACATAAAAATAACATTTCTTTTTAACACTGCATTATTTCCAGACATTATGAAAATGAAAAAAAAAATATATATATATTCATATTTGGAATAAATCCCTTTCAGGCAATGTGTTATTTGTAGCACATTAGAATAGGCATGTGTGCTATACAGGGTGCAAAAAAGTAATTGAGTTTAATGCATTTTTCCCTTAAAGAACAATTTTGAGCTAAAATAGCATTCATTATTACATATTTGTGTAAAGGTATCATCTTGACTTGAATTTCATATTGTATCAATTCATGTAATTAGTGCAACAGAAATATAGAGGGTGGTCAAAATGCGCTGATATCAACCTCCCTTGGACACTACATGATATGTGACCTTGAAATCAACTAGCTGAATAATTATTAAAACAAATGTATTTAATTTCTAATCTAATCATGACCAAGTGTTAGCAGACGTGAGCTTCTGCTTGGGGCAAGCTGCCCCCCCCGGACACACAAAAATCGGGAAGGGGAGCCAAAAATGGGAAGGAAAAAAAGGGAGACGGAAGAGAAAAAGAGAAAGAAAAAAGAGGGAAAGAGACGAAGGGGAAAAAGGAAGGAGAAAGAGGGAAAGAGAAGAAGAAAGGGGAAAAGAAGATAGAAAGAGGGAATAAGAGAAAAAGAAAGAGGGAATAAGAGAAAGGGGAGGGCGACGGTAGCGTAGGATGCCCCCCCCCCCGACTGGAAAAAATATGGGTCTACCCGATCCGGAAAAATTGGCGCCTGAAAAATCGGGAAGCTTCTTGAGTCTTGCCCCCCCGGAGGCTCAGGTCTGGTTAGGCCACTGGTGATGAATGGAGATTATCGCTCCCTCGTTGGCCTAGCATACCTGGCCTACTATCTATGTAGGCCTAGCATACCTGGCCTATAGACTATGTAGGCCTAGCATACTATGTAGGCCTAGCATACTATGTAGGCCTAGGGTACCTGACCTACTACGCCTCGGGGTGATAGTAGGCCAGGTATGCTAGGGCAACTCGGAAGCGATAATCTCAAAAAAAAAAAAAAAAAAAAACATGCAACATTGTCTAGTGGAAATAGGGTCTGGAGGGGGTAAATTTTGACCCCCCTCATAACACCCCCCGTGCAGCTGATTGTAAAACGTGTCCACCCTAGGAGTGTTACCTATGGTCCATAGAAACTACCCAGATAGGACACGTTTTTATAGCATGAGATGTCAGTTTGCAGTGAAATATCAGGGTTTGCCCCCTCCCTATGTGTGGATGAGGTAGATACATGTCACCGTAGTGCATAACCAGCTGGGATATGGTGTTCAATTTATGTTTGATGTTGGTTCTAGGGTGAATTTTCCGAGGAACACGATTCCGGACGCCGTTAATTAAAAAAAAAGGGCCCAAAATGCCCATTCCGGGGGTGCTCCCATTTTGGGGGTCAAAATTCAGAATAAAGTCATAATGGCCTATTCTCTTAATTTTGGTGTCTATGCATAGGTTTTCGGGCATGAGAAATTGATTGGAACAACTTTGAAAATCCAAAATGGCTGCCATTTGCCAAAAAATTCAAAATGGCGCCCAAAATGCCCCTTTTCAATATAAATCATATGTGATCACTTTCCCCATCTATTTGATTAATCAGAGTTTCTATTTGCATTTTTGGGATGCGAAAAAATCAATACCTAGCCCTTTTCAATATCAAAAATGGCTGCCAGGTGCAAAAAAAAAAAAAAAAAAAAAAAAAAAAGCGATAATCTCCATCATCACCCTCATTACCAGTCAATATGTGTTAAATATTTAACAGACAGTACATAATATGTGGAAGTAAACAAGTTCCAATCAGGAAACCTGTACATGTAATGTACGTACCAAGCTGTAAGCCTACACGTGCAGTTTCCGGTAAGAATCTGTCCAGACTTGTGGAGACACACCCTGCCCAGGCATCCTTTCACTGCACTCTTGTCATTTGGGTTCTGCCCCGCGTGAACCAGGGCACGGATGAAACAAAACTGGGGATTAAGGAACTTGATAAAAGAAACACTTCTTCACATAACCCGATACAAAGTAATTATAAGCAGCAAGGGATCTGTATGCTTTTAGAGACCAGTGCGTGAATGGGATTGGTGTGTGATGAGGTAGGTATATACAGTCACCGTAGTGCATAGTCAGCCTCACAGGACCCTCACCAGCTGGGATATGGTGTTCACTTTATGTTTGAAGTGGTTCATAGGGTGAATTTTCCGAGGAACACGATTCCGGACGCCGTTCGTTAATAAAAAAAGGCGCCCAAAATGCCATTCGGGGGGTGCCAGGGGGGTGTGCTCCATTTGGGGGTCAAAAATTCAGAAACTAAAAGTAATAATGAGTCCTATTCTCTTATGGGTGTCTATAATAGGTTTCGGGCATGAGAAACTTGATTGGAACAACTTGAAATCCAAAATGGCGCCCAAAATGCCCTTTCATATAAATCATATTTGATCCACTGTCCCCATCTATTTGATTAATCAGAGTTTTTCTTTTGCATTTTTTGGGTGTGAAAAGTCAATACCTAGCCATTTTCAATATCAACATAAGCTACCAGGTGCCAAAAAAATCAAAAATGGCGTAAAAAATGGCAACCCAAAATTAGACCATGTTGAGAGGATCCCTCTGCACCCCAAAACCAGGCCTCATACAAGACATGTTCTGGTGGATCTAGTTAGCCTATGTTTTCAGAAGCACGGAGTCCATGGAAACATTGTTGTGAAAATATTAGTTCGTTGGTATGTTATTTGGCGCTGGCGGACATTGTAAACTTCAAAATGGCAGTCAAAAGCGTCATTTTTTTGCCCTATCTCCGTTTCCGCGCCGTTTGCAGTTTGATTTGGTGTTTTTCTATGTTTTAGATGTTGTTTAGGATAAGGCTTTATGAGAAACAGTGTGAGAATATGGGATTCATTTGGTTTTTGTATTTGTTGGTGGGGGCCCTTTTGAACTTCAAACTGGCCGCCAAGCTGTCAATTTTCACACCATATTCCGTTTCTGAGCTATTACACGTCAGATTCTGGTGTTTTGTCTGGTTTCAATATCAAGGAATCCATTAGAAACAATTGTTGACCATATTGGCTCAGGTTGGCTTCCGTTATTTGGCCGTGGCGCGCATTTTGAAGTTCAAAATGGCTGCAAGTCTATACACATTTTGCCCATATAACTCTTCTCTGGCTGTTTAGTAGAGGCACACAATTCCAGTGCCTATGTCTATATTTCGGGGTGGTAAAGGAATCCACTCAGAATATGATAGAAATATTGGATCAGTAGCTTGTGTTCATTTGGTTTGTGGTGCCTTTGAATTTCAAAATGGCCCCAAATGAGTTTTGTCAGGTTTAAGGGTCACTTAAATACAATTAGGAACATGATGGGTTTATTGGCTCATTAATTGTTTGTGGTAGGCCATCTTGAAATTCAAAATGGCTGCTAAGCAAAAGTGTTTTGCCAATGCATAGCTGCTGTAAAACACAGTGCAGTAGGGTACTTATAAAGAAAATGCCTTTCAACTTACAAGACATTGGGAGACAGAAGTTCCCAAGATACCACATGTGTCATAAGGTTTCAGGCTATTTCTTTGTTTTGGTTTTTTTTTTTTTAAATTAATTTAGGATCCCTTTGGTTAACCGTCATTACAAAAGTAGTGAATACAGGTGTTGTGCAATCCCATTGTGTGGGGGTGCTGTGATACGTTAGGCGTGCACTCTCTTCCTGTTTTGCGGGAATTATAAGAGTTTTCCATAAAACGCAGACAAAAAATGAATTTAACAATAACTGTTGTTGTGGGGGTGGGGGTGGAGGGGGTCGGTGGGGGTGGGAGGGGGGGTCCATGTGGACCCAACATTTTATTTTCGCACGCGCACTGTTTTAACGCTAAATTATGTTTGCCCAAAATTTTATGCAATTGCTTAAATACTAGTTGCACATATTTTAGTAACAAATATTCAAATCGGCCATTCGTTTTTATGCTAAGTGGCATAAATAAGATTTTGGTGGCGCTATTAAACGTGTTTTCCCCATAAATCGTACTGGAGTATTGTTTTTTATTTACTTATTTTATTTCAGGACTGTATTTATGTTCTCCTATAGTGAGCCAAATTTATGGAAATAGTCCTTCGGAAAGTGGTTTTTCATTTTCTGGCGGGAGAGGAATTATCCGCGTCATAAAAATTGGCTTTTGGAATGCCATTTTGCATGCCATATTAGTTTTAAAATGGCCGCCACGACACGGCCAATAACATAACAAACGAATCTAAATATTGTCAACAAGGTTTCCAATGGACTTCTTGCTTTGAAATACATAGGCTAGACTAGATCACCAGAATCATGTCTGTATAGGCCTGTTTGGGTTGCAAAGGGATCCTTCTCAAACATGGTCTATTTTGGTTGCATTTTGGCCCTTTGATTTTTTGCACCGGTAGCCATTTTTGAGATTGAAAAGGGCTAGGTATTGACTTGTTTTCACATCCCAAAAATGCAAATAGAAACTCATGATAATCAAATAGATGGGAAGTAACAACATATGATTTTTTATAGTGAAAACGGACATTTTGGGCGCCATTTTAGTTTTGGCAAAAGTCAGCCATTTTGGATTTTCAAAGTGTTCCAATCAATTTCTCATGCCCGAATTATGTAGACACTAAAATTAGAGAATAGCCATTAGACTTTATATGAATGTTGACCCCCAAAATGGGGACCACCCCCCGGAATGCACACTTTGGGCCCTTTTTTCAATTAACGGCGTCCGGAATCGGTTCTCGGAAAATTTTGACCTAGCATCAACTTCAAACATAAAGTGAAAAACATTCCCAGGGGTGAGGTCTGTGAGACTGACTAGCATCATGCAATCTTTTTTTGTTATCCTCAGACACAGGTAGAAATTTTCCCCGATAAATATCTTGAAGAAAAAAGTTCGCGAAACTTCACCACAGATAGATGCTGAGATTACACGCGGGTCAAGCATGTTGCTATGCTGGGACAACGGTACTCAAAATGTTTTGCCTGCTGCGAGGCTGCGCGCGCATCGTATTTACCATTGATGCTGACGTCAGATGTACTGGTCTATATAGACCGTGTAACATCCTACGTCAATTTCTTTTGTGAACTGCCCATCCATGCCTGACAAGCGTTATGGCCCATAGTATTAACACTTAACAGATACAATTGCCCGTGGGTAACAGTTCAGGCGACCTAGTTCAATATACAAGGCTCCCTCAACATGTTTACAAAACATTGCTGTTAACTGTCTTTATATGCGCTATTTATTTTATATACTAGTACATCGGTGGTGCATTGTGGGATAGAAATTTCGGTAAAAAATGATTTCCGGTGGTAGGAAACCCAGGATCCACGTAATAGATGGTTACCATACACAATGCGGACGTGGGCATCTCATGCGTGCAACTTAAATATGTAAATGAGCTCACCGTAATTGGCTTGATTCTGTTCCTGTTATGTCGTTTATAGCCACATGTCAATAGGAAACACATTTTGTGTTGTAAATGACCGGCGCTTATCCTCCTTAGGCTCTTGGGTAGGTTGCTTGCACAAGTCGTCTTACCCCTGTGATATCATCGGCTTTGTTTGCACTATGATCCCTTATTCTTTCACTTTGTTGATTGAAACCTGCACCATTGTGTTCTTGATTGTTTGCTTTAGTTTGCTCTTCAACACACGGGGGGGGGGGGGGGCGGGGGGGGAGGGGTCAGCCAACTAACCCGCCAACGGTGACTTAGGGTGGCCCCAATTGGATTTGGGGGTAATGTTGTGATCAATCACGTCAATAACCAGTACAAAAGATTACTCGTGCCTTTAAAACCTGGGATCTTTGCATTAAAATAAGGGCATTTGATGAACTTGAGAGGATGATAGCGGCCATATTGGATTTCTAGAAAAGGGCAATGCACGAAATTTTGCACACCCTCAAGAAAATTATTAGCTTAGGTTCATCATTGGACAAAAATTGATCAAAAGAAAAAGTCTGTACTAATTTCCACGACGTTGTACCCACATTCCTTCCTGACTATAAAAGGGCAATAGGTGTTCACGAATATAAATCTAACTGAGGGGTTTTTTTTAAATTACACTGTTTGCAGCGGGGTGAATCCACTAACCCCGACGGATTGAATCGAATATTTTTTCTAGAAATTATCATGCTTTACCAAGACGTATTGAACGACGGTTGAAAGTGATTTTGTACTTGTCACCTGAGACAGAGGGGGGATGCCATAAGAAAATACCGTTTGGAATTCCCAGTGCCCAAATGGTGAAAATCCTGTCCTACCCCTGGAAACATATATAAAACTGGGATTCCATTGCTAAACCCCTTTAAAACTGTACACGCAGGCAGTCACTGCGTGTTTTGTGCTGCCGTCTTTGTTCGTGTTGTAATTACGTCCCACCTCGGTGCGGCGAAGCGCTTTGCGCGTCTACGCAATGCTTAAAAAGATTAAACAATTTCCCCTGACTTGGCTACTTCTAGCCCAGATCTACTTCAGTGGTTTCATTGCCCGTTTCATTGTTTTAGCGCATTTAAGCTGAATCCTGCTAACAGCTAGCGAGTGACAATTACGGCGGCCCGGTAAATACGTGATCCTGTTTCTAAAATTGAAAAAAAAAAGGTCGTAAATTGAAAACCAGTGTTTAAAAATTCCTCAAGACGGAAAAATATCGAAGGCATTGTGGGAAAAAAAATGGAAAAAAATGAATGCGGCCGTAGCACGATTGAGTTGTGGAAACTTTTTCGTGTTTGCGGGCCCCGAAGTACCCGACAAAAACGTTCCATTTTCTCGTGGGTTCTATAGGTTCAGAGCCAATTGCAATACACATTCAAAGCAAAACATAGTAACGCCCTCTGATGCAAAAACACCATTAGAACCCCTTCGGACGACTGAAAAACGTAGTCTCTCGCGCGTTGAAGTTAGATTAATATCTTTCGCAGTCTGTGGGACACAGACTATACCGTGGAAATACTACGGAGACATGGCAATTTTGGCCGGAACGTGCCCTTGATTTCTAGACATTATTCTCGCCTCGAGGCTATTTTTCAATGAAACTGTAACCACCGATACCGTTGGTCTGCCCACCCAAAAAATAGTACTGGCCCGCACGTCTCAGTTGGCCAATTTTACCGCTAAAGTTCTGGTATGCGAGGCACAGAAATGCTAGCACGGAGTCTAGGTAAAGGGAACAGCCCATAGGCAACTTATCGGCGATTTCAAGGTCCGTCGTTCGTAAACATCGAAAAGAGGACAGGCATCTTCTGGTAAACAAATGCGTTACAGGTCCGTGTATCAACAAATCACTCCACTCATGCAGATTTTCTCTCAGACAAACCGTTGCTCTAAATTGACAAGTAATTGAAAAATCCCTGGTCGTCACTAACGGTGCAAGGCACATGACGGGAAAAGATGATATCGTAGTGGCAATATCAAATACGATGCGTATGCCTGCGTTTATGAAACTATTAAATGCCTAGGGCTGAGCCCATTAATGGGAAATACAAATAGAAATGTTCATGAAGAGGTTAATGTTGATGAGCTGCAGCTGTATTTTATTAAAAACATTGACTTATGTCCACTGGTAAAATAATCACAGATAAACGCGGGTCCTATAATACTTCATACCATAATTACTTCTAATGGCTGATCCTGGCGGCTCAACCTTTTAAACGTTAACATACTAAATGGGACTACTAAAAGCAATGAATATTCACTTATTGATGATATATGACAGCAAGTGACCAATTAATTATGAGACGGTAAATTGGAAAATACACATATTATTAAGCTTAATAATATGAGAGTCAAGCCTTGTCTTTTGATATATTAAAAAAAAATATTTTTGTCTCGTAGTTGTGCATTAGTTGCCTTTATAATAATGAGTTGTCCTTATTTTGATAAAAAAGAATCAACCCGTGGCCCGTTTTGGGGGGATAATTACATTAGATTCTACGAACTACTTTACGGGAGTGACCCTGTAACAGATACTAGCAAAATATAGAATTCCATTATACTAGTTGTATTTACATAATAGTAATACATAAGAAGAACACAATAATTACCCACCCCTTACGTGCGTCTTGCACCCCACAGCGCCGCCTTGTTGAATCACGGTCAGAAAGTAATTTGAGCCACCGCCGACCTTGGCAATCTTCATGCGCTAGGGAGTTCACAAAGTTTCGACGGTAAAAGGCCAATTGGCTGGACATGTACACAACAACTTGTGAACATATTCGGACCCGGTCAGATAGGGTTGATTCGGATTTTTTTGTACACTGGAGATGACGCAATAATAATGGGGCATATCGTAACGATTTACGCCACCAAAATATTCATAGCGAAATGTCTAGTTAGGTGACCAGTTTATAATATAGGTTTATTTTGAAAAAGAAGAAAAAAAACACCCGTTTAAAAATACGATCCCTACAAGCATTTTTCTTACCCCGTTTTTATTCCTTGTTTAAACACAGCGTTTGGAGCTGGGGAGTCCCAGACGAGCGACATGTCTAAGAATAGCCGGCCAATTAGCGTTGCGGATACGGAAACGGCGGCGCTGTGTCCGAGGAGTACAGATGCATGGGGGCGTTAAAATTTATGCTGTGACAAGAGTAACATGAAACACAAACAAAACTTACTTACTTATTACTCACTTTAAATACTTACGTACTTCGAGGATTTTTTAATTAATTTGGTGACAAAGTCAATGTTTCTGCACCATAGAGAAAGACACTTTCAACTGTTGCCTGTAAAAGTCTGATCTTAATATCTCTTGATTAAGTTCATTTGCATCAGAAACAGGGGTTTTGGTAGGTCAACAAATCTAACCCTCCCTTCGGTAGACGAGGGTTAAAGAAAAGATGAGAATTATCAAGCTTTTGGGCAGAAGTTTGTCAAATAATGCTGAGTAAGGATGGTTCGAATGTTGAGTTGTCTATGAAGAAAACCACCTTTTAAATATGACTTCAATTCCCAACTTCACTCGTCCGTTAGTTTTGTAAATCGGTAGCCTGCAAGATTTAAAAAGTCCCGTTTGCTATTCTTGAAAACCTAATCTGAATTAGGCGTGTAGGGATTGTGCTTTGCTATGTAAGACAAATACATTTCTTTGTAATTTAATTTGTGAAGCGCCAAATTATACCACCAGATACGTAAGATGTATTGAAACTTATTTAAAAGCAGGGATGTAGCCCCATGCTACCATCATCATGTTAAATGAAATTTCCTCGATCATCTGGCCGAATTTGTTCATAATGTCAACACCACATATTATCAAAAGGCAGTTTTATAGCAATATAACACACACGTTGGGTGTTGTCGATTTTATTTATCAGAATGAGGTAAAACATGTGTTGTGTCTCGGAATTTTCGGTCCTGAACTTCAAAATGATAGAAAAAATCTTTCTCTGGCTCCTTAAGGACGAATCGAGAAAACTACTTCTTGGTCGACTAGAGATTTCCTCTTCGGAGGAAATTAAATTATGCATTTAATTTGCTTGAAAATGTCGAATGTCTTATTGAAGAAAAATTAACACCCCCATTGAAGTTGAGACTATAATTTAAACTCATGTCGTTGTAACGAAATTAAATGGTAAGTCAATTTAAATGTGAGTGTATTGTAACATTACGAATGTGTTCTGAACATGAAAAAGAAGAAGAAAAAAAAACAAGCAAAGGCAAAGATGGACAAACAAAAAACAAACAAGACAAACACAAAAATATTCTTGTGTTACAGTGTTGTAAACAGTTATGAAATACTCTAAAAAGTTTACTTGGTAAAAAGTAACTATAACCTTCAAGTTAACGTTTAGGCAAAGTGTGTGTGTTCATGAAAGTTCGTCTGTGTTGTTAAAAGTTAAATTAACGATACGTGATGTATCTTAACCTAATCATCGCTGTAACTTTCCCAACTTTACACATGAAGAGCGGTTGCTGTTCATAATTCCGAAGGTTCGTTATCATGAAGACGATCGCGTACTTGTACGTAGAGTATAAGTACGTACATACGTCACCAATTATAAAGAAATACAAAAGAATTTTACAAATACGTATCGGGATTATCAGTTTTGAGACGAAAGGTAAAATTCAGAACTATGCCAAACAACATTATAAACAAATTCTAGTGTCAAATTTTGATTTATGTGTCGAAATTAATTATTGATAAAAATGTTCAATCGATGGACGTCATATCGGATTTTCTTAATTAATTAAGATCGTTTATTTGGACAAAGATATCAAAAATCGCTCATACATTTTGTGATAAGCTTGTATCTATATGGTGAAGATTGCAGCTTCATAACTTGTATAAATTAAACTGTCCCGTGGTGAATGTTAAAACTAATGTATGTTCTTGAAAAAAGTTGATTGAATTGTGGGAAATATGAGTATGTACGTACTTGTACTTGTTAATCCGAACATTTATTCCGAAGGTTTATTATTCCGAAGGTTTGTATTACGAATGTTCGTTTATCGTAAGTGGGTATACCGAGGTTCGTTGAGTCGAAAATGAAAATAAGGTTTGTGATCCGAAAATAAGCATAAGCCGAAACGAACGAATCTTATTTAGTGTTCGGATTAATGAACCTCATTTCTTTTTCGAATAAACGAACCTCGGATTAACGCACCTTCGGATAATAAAATTCGGCATAACGAATTAGGATACACGCACCTTCGGAAAATAGCGATCCTTCGGATAAATGCGTAGACCACTGAAGAGCATTTTAGAATCAAAATTTCTTTGAGTATGTAGGTTTGGTAGTTGTCTTATCTGATTGGTCTTAATTTTATCCTGTCTGTCAACTTTGTGGTACGCTTGGGGTCATGTCGTAGCGTAGTCAGCTTTGTGACCCGGTGTTATGATGTCTCGTAGACGTCAAAAGGGCAGAAATACCCTTGAAACACAGATTTAATGATTTAATCAGATTGGTCAAGAATTTGTCCGAAAACAATTTACATATAATAAAAATTTACACACAATTAGATTATGATACTTATTAGAGTCCACTAATATCCAGAGTTAAAAGAAGCGTTGCAGTTCAACGATGATTATGTCCTCACAGCGAAGACTCCAAAATGACACTATGCACACTTGTAAATCCTCAGGTAATATAAACCATGGGAATCTTCTCAGTCCTGAAGGTAGTTTTGTCCAGAAGTTCAAGAAGATAGGGTTTTCCTCGACGGCCACTAATATTTGCAATACAATCAGGGTTCTACACCATCCGTCTGCCTAATGTCCTAATATAGAGCGATGTGACATTTGTTTAGTTTGGCGCCCCCTGTTGGTGTAAGAGAGAACCTGGCAGGCAAAATAAGCACCTATACTTTGCATAGGGAAATTCTGTTTTTTGCGTAACTTTTGTTTCGAATTAAATATACTAACTTTCTATCAAGCATAATAAGCTAAATGCTACCAGCTGCTTTGTGACCAATTGAGATTCAGGAAGATTCTGCAAGGAATTTATAACCAGATTTTCTGTGGTCTGTCACAGAAACTACTGAAGATTTGCATGCCAGAAAACAACAGAGGGCGCGTCCTGCATGTCAACAAGTGACGTCATATGTCACATCTTATAGGACCACAAACTTAAAACACGACAGCAGAAGTTTCAGCTATCAAGCTATGTGGTTTCAGAATATTTTAAATACTGGAACGATGTAAAGCAAAAACCTACCATATTGTAGATTAAAACAAGCTATTAAACTACCGGATAAGTCCTCGTTACCACTGCTTGCCCTGAGTCTTTCAGTGAGAGTATTTAACTACCGCACAGCTATAGATTCGCAGATCCTAATATAATCATTACGGCATCATCATGCAATAAACATAACCTTTGCACTGCCCAATCATATTTCACATAAATTACATAATGAAGTTGGCGAGAACATGCAGAAAACAGTCCCGGATGGTGTCCCGGATGGGACTGTCGGGGCAGTTGCCATCATATGGTGATGACCCATGTAGCTTTGTGCGGACGTGGGGGGCCCACGGGGGGAGGGGGTTTCCTGACAACGAATGGGGTCCTCCGGGGAGAGGCTCTGGCTACATGTCTCGTGGTGGTCGTGGTTGGTTGCGTCCTCGGGCGGAGTCTTGGCATCGTGGGCGCGGGGACTCACCGTCGGACCCGGGCGTTCCGGGCGTCACGTGGGTCAGCGTCTCACAGGCCTTGGCTGCGCAGGTGATCTGGCTCTGACGGCTGATCTGATGTGTGGTGCACGGATCTGAGGGCATCGCTTGGGAATGCTGCAGACAGGGTCGGCCTGCATCTGGATGCCAGGGGGGCTGAATGCGTGACTGTCGGTGAGGGGGACGGTCGTCGGCTGTCTGCCGCGGCGGATGGTGGCCAACTCGGGGAGGTCAGGGACTTCAAGTGTCTGGGGTCCTGTGTTGCCGACAGCAAGGGGGACTTCCTGTCACGAAGGGGGCGGCGTGGAATGAATGCAGTGGAATACACACTTGTGGCGGTCTGGTGTCTCCAATTCGGCCAGGCTGAGATTCTTTAGAGCCGGTGTGGAGAGTGTCCTGTTGTGTGGATCTGAGGCCTGGACCATAAGAGAGGGCTGCGGGATAGGCTGGATGGCACCTACACCAAGCTTCTTATGCGAGTACAAAACATCCTGGCGCGAGCACAGACCAGAGCAAAGATTGTATGGAGATGTCCTCCAGTTTCATCTTCTGTTTGCCCGGCGCAGTGCACGGTTTGCCGGTCGCTGTCGTCGTGCGGTTGGCCAGGTGGTCTCGGGCGTCGCATGTTGGGGGTTGCCATGCGGGGCGGGGGCGTCGCCCCTTGGTGCATTGGTGTGGTGCTCGACGGACTTCCGGCGGGGTACGTCTGGCATCCCCAGCCTGGTGACGGGCAGGGACGTTTGGCGCTACGTGGTGGACAGCATCTCGGCTGCGGCCGTTAGATAGATAGACGTCACTGCGTAGATAAAGCGTAGACCACTGAGAGCATTTTAGATCAAATTTCTGGAGTATGTGGTTTGGTGTTGTCTTATGATTGGTCATTAAGTCATTTTATCCTGTCTGTCAACTTTGTGGTACGCTTGGGTCATGTAGTAGCGTAGTCAGCTTTGTGAACCGGGTTATGATGTCTCGTAGACGTCAAAGGCAGAAATACCCTGAAACACAGATTTATGGATTTAATCGAGTGTTCACGAATTTGTCCGAACAATATTACATATATAAAATACATCACAAATTTAGATTATGATACTTATTAAAGTCCACTAATATCCAGAGTAAAAGAAGCGTGCAGTTCAACGATGATTATGTCCTCACAGCGAAGACTTCCAAAATGACAGAATGCACCTGAAATACTCGGAATATATTCCATGGGAAATCTTCTCATCTGAGGTAGTTTTCAGAAGTTCCAAGGACGATGAGGTGTTCCTCGACGGAACTAATATTCATGCAGACAATCCAGATATTTCCCACCATCAGTCTGCCGCTAATGTCCTCATATATAGACGATGTGACATTCTTATGTTTATGGCGCCCCTGTTGGTGTAAAGAGAGAATGGACAGGCAAAAGCACCTATACTTGCATGGGGAAATTCTGTTTTTTGCTGAACTTTTGTTTCGAATAAAGAATACTAACTTTCTTATCAAGCATTAATAAGCTAATGCTACCAGACTGCATTTGTGACCAATTTAGATCAAGAAAGATTCTGCAAGTAATTGATAACCAGATTTTATGTGTATGTCACAGAAACTACTGTAATATTTTGCTGCCCAGAAAACAACAGAGGGGGTCCTGAATGTCAACAAGTGACTCATAGGTCAAAGCATCTAAGGACACAACTTTAAAACACGACAGGACAGACAGTTCAGCTATCAAGCTCATGTGGTTTCCAGAATATTTAAATACTGCCCCGATGGTAAAGCACAAACCACCATATCTTAGCTTAAAACTACATATAACTATACTGTATAGCTTCCTCGTGACCACTGCTGGCCTGAGTCTTTCCAGTGAGACGTATTTAACTACTCACAGCTATAGATTCGCCTATCCTAATAATAATCATTTACGGCATCATCATGCATAACATAAACCTTGCACTTCCCAATCATATTTTAACAGAAATGAAATCCATCGGCATTGCCACAATCTATATACAAAATAAACATAATGGGGATACCCCAACTTTTGCAATCTGTTTTAATCTAAAGCATAAAACAAGTTGTCTGTCTTTTCATATAAAAAAGTACTTTTACCCGTGAGAAATCTTTTCTCAAATAAAATTGACAAACAACGGCTGATTTTGCATGATTTTTCATTATTAAAATATCCAGATTTTACCTCTGGATACACTCTACCCCTTGCTTCTCTCCCAATTGGCTACGCCACGGGGTCGTGTATTGATGACTAACAATAGAAACCCATCACAAGGATATCATTACAAGTGTGCGATGTCTATGTTTTAAAGTAGACTAGAACAGACTGGTCTGAAGCAACTACAAAAAAGCCGAAAAGAAATCAGTTTTTCAAACATGATGGAAAAAGCTGTTTTTATGACTTTGCTGTTCCAAAGGTGCAAATAATACACAAAATTCAGGTAAAATTAAGCTTCATGTGAAATACGCAATGAGTATAAATGAACCTATACAAAGACTTCTACAGCACAAAATTGCTTGTGTGGGATTTACCAAATGTAGATGCTTTAAGCTGAGATAGGCTCATTGTATTTTAGTTAACAGCGGATAACTGAAGGATGATTGTTCCATATTGTGGCTGCTCTCATATGGAAAGTACGTTTGTCTGCATTTAGGTTCCAAGATGGTTCATACACAGACTGCTGGTAACCTTAAAATGAACTGAGTGCATAAAAGTGAACTGAGAAGAAATGTAAAATTGGGCAAGACCTTTCGAGCATTTAAAAATAAGCGTTAACATTGATTATACAACCGATCATTAAGTTTGTTCCACCGCAGTGTATACATATCTTTAACAGGAGTTCTAATATCAAGTTCTATATCCTCATGCATTGTTAATTTATGGAGTTCATATCCTAATGCATTGCCAATTGCTTGTACCATGTAATTTTGCAGAAAGCCAAGAACCTATGCATAATACACACAGGTAACAAAACTTTCTACAAATTCCAGTTCGATATGAACTTTCCTATGTGAATACCACACCCCAACCAAATTAATATGGTTGAAAGGAGGCAAGCCTAACCAAAATGTGTTTCTAATGCATCGTCGAGATATACAAAAATAGATCTCTTGAGTGCTAAAAGTCGTTTTCCACGAAAATACTTTCTAAACCTCAACATTAAATCCACCTACGATCGAATAAGAAAGCCGTGAAAAGCATATTCTCGAGAGTTATTAGTTTACTTGTAAAATTCCAATCTTTTAGCGCTCAAGTCCAGAGCAGATCCTGTTTCAAATGTCACGTTCATGCTTAATCCAAGGAGGCTTGCTCTCGCCCATGATATTTGTAGTCAGTAACACCTTTCAGGACAATAGATGAAAGGAAAACCTAATATTCGAAGGAAAGTCATCGAGCTTTGCGTGTTGTTATTCGTCAATGATCCTTGGTTTATCAACGAAAGCTTGTGGAAAACAAAATTTTAGCCTTTTATGATCATTGTTGTGTGTAGAAGTAGTGAAAGACCCAAAAACGCGATTTTCAATGATCCGTAACTTTAAAACGTAAAGGTGTTGCGTGAGTGATGTTTTTAAAGGATTTTGACATAAGATTGTAATTTAGGGGTGCACCATTCTACATTAGGTAACAAAAAATCTCCCCCAATAATGAGTAAAAAAGGAGAAGAAAGCACTCCCCTACTCAACCCTAGAAAAGAACAAATTTTCAAATAGAATTTACGCATTGGCGGAGTAAAAATGCCGCCTTTTTCGGCGAAAAAAAAACATATCAGCCTGAGTCAAACCTTTATTCCCCCTCATGGATATCCAATGATGCGGCCCTATTTTTTTTTTTTTTTTTTTAGTGATAGTCTACTTGGCTGTAATTGATGTCAATAATTCAGCCAAAAACAAGTTACACCTAATTACGTAAATCTGAAAGGATAAAGTACATACGTAAGTACCGTTCAACCACGCAATCTGGCTCAGTTTTTAATTCGTTCGTGCGTGCAAGTCCAAAATTCACAGGGAAGATCCCGTCTTTAACCAGCTGATGATAGTTTCATCATCCAGGTTGATCAGGCATGGAATTCCTCTGGGGGAACTCGTAGACCTCACAGTCATCTACGATGTGGCTAATGGTTTGTGGCTCTCCACAATGCGCCAGTTTGGTGAAAGTTCTACTCCGATCTTGTGAAGGAAGTTCTTTGAGCGACCAACGCCAGTTCTGAGTCTGTTGAGGTTGACCCATGCTTTCCTATCAAGGTCACAGCCTTTGGGCTTGCTAGATGGGCTGTCCACAAACTGCTTTAGGTTCAAAGTAGAGGATGACCATTGCTCATACCATCTGTCATTGATCCAGGATGATCGATAGGGATACTGTGACTGCAGTGTCATGGATTGGGAAGCAATGTTTGGAAAGTTAGTGTGAATGCGAGGGGGTCTACTTGTGTGGAGTGCTCGTCAATTTTGAGTGACACTTTGAGCTATAGATTTTTTTAGGATGTTTAGTTAGGTAGTAAAATTCGGTGTAAAGTTACCTCTTGTCAAATTTGCATTGTTTTGTATAGGAATTGGGGACGAGTCGTCTTTTTACGGTAGACGTTTCATACAGAAGTCCCATTGATGCAAATGAGGTATTGCCATTCATCCCGTCAAGCACTACTGCACAAAGTCATAGAGCGCATGACGGAATCAATTGTAATACCTCATTTGCATCCATGGGACTTCTATATGAAACGTCTACCCTTTTTCCTGAACAATAAACCACAACGGAAGATCCTAAACCATGAAAACTGCACATTTCCAGATTAAAGTGAAGTCGAGCAACTCGATAAGTGGAAGCAGCTTCCCAGCTCTGCTAGCGGCACCCGACCCAAACACGATCCAACCAAGCTCCTAAGGTTCTATGGACTACCCAAGATACACTTAGTGGGTGCCCCTGCGTCCAATTGTTTGGGCTCACCTAAAACAGGATGTCAACTACTTAAAAATATTTGACTGCCCATCAAATTTTATCTTTAAGTCTCTAAATCATAATCTGGGGATAGCGAGGGATTGAATGAGTATTAAAATTTAACGACAACTCAACATCGTGTCATTAAGATAAAAAAAAAATCTAACCTTTTAACAAATTCAAAACCTTTATGAAACATACGCCCCAGTAATTCTAGTCACAACATTTTTAAAAAGTTAACAATATCAGCCTCCTTCAGGAAATTAATCACCTGAAGAGGCCTAATATCTTGGAATAATGCTTTCAAATCTGGGACGCTATAATATTTTCTACGAATAAGCGCATAATCAACGCACTCAAGTAATACGCGTACATGTTTCACAGAAAAAGCAAAATTACAAGGAATACACCGAGGGACTGGCTCACCTCTAAGCAAATAACTATGGGTCATATAAGTATGACCAATTTTATATCGCGCTAATACAATTTCGCCCCTTAACTTCGTCCAATCAAACCTGAACTGCCAGCAGCTCCAACAGTTGGTTGAAAAGCATGTATTTTATTATAAGGAAATGAATCCCACAGCATTTGCCACCTATTTCTGATATAGCTATTAACTGAAGCATTAACATCTGTAAAAGGGATCCCAATGTTTGTTATATTCATATTAAGGGCTTCTTTCGCCAATACATCAGCCTTTTCATTACCTTGAATACCAATATGACTCGGAATCCAAGTAATCTGGGGATAGCTCAAAGTCTCGTGTTGTTTTTAACGGCTATTGTTCTCTGACCAATATACCAACCTACCCTCTTCCATTGTATTTTGCTGCTGCTGAATGGATCATTATAAGAATTTTCTTTGACATGATCTCTTATGTGAGATGATATTTAGTTGGAATACGCATTGCTTCATTTTGAGGTATTTTTATTATCTGTGTTTTATTACTTTTAGTAAAGACAATAAGTAAATAACACGCCATTTCCATTAGTGAAATGAAGAATGAGAACCGTTCACATCGAAAGTGCAACGCTTTTGTCGATTGTCAATTTACTACTACTTACTACCGCCTAGGGTGATTGTTTTGTATGCTTGCTTGCGTGCTCATCATTGTCAAATCGCTGTTTAAGGGATGAAGAATAATTATCGTAAAGCTCTAGAAGTACATTTGCAGTTTCTTTTGGACATCAAAAGGAGCGTATTCAAAATGTTTAGGAAGTTCCAATTGGACAATCGTGCCCGGGAGAGGGGGTACTCAACACAAATGACCATACAGGGGCATTCTAAAAACATGGGTCTCGTTTTCAGTCTTCTATATTGTATGAATGACCCCTTATTTCATTTTGGTATATAAAATAGTGTTGGTTTTTTTTCCAAATTTCTGAAATTTGTTGGAAAAGTAGTTAAATGTCCTAGCAGTCAGAAACCAAAATTTAAAAAAAAAAAATGTAAAATTAATGACATTTCCTCAAACTGAAACCAAAATTGTCAGAATTTGCTAAAAAGGTCGGATTTTGAGGATAATGGAAAATGTGTGTTAAATATGGCACAAAATCTGCATCTCTGATATAGCTATGGGTCCTTTTTCGTGGCAAAAAATAGTATAGGTCCTACTTCCAGACTCAAGGAGGCACGTCCCTACCCAACCCAAACTTGAGAACCACACTGTGCAATCGTGTCTAGGTAACGATGTGTGTTTTAAAATAAGGCGTGTCTAATTGCCGTGGGCAGTTGCATTAGCTAAAAAGAAGACGTTAATGGCAAGCTAGATATAAATTGCGAGAAACAAAGTTTATCGCCGATAAACCGTGTTTATCGATCACTCACACCGAATTTCGAGTGGAAAAAGGTTTGTCGAGAAAACCAATGTATATCAAATGATAAACTATGTTTTAGTTTTGGACCAACTCCGTTTATCGGAGAAAATCATAGTTTTCGATAACGAAAAATGGGTTATCAGTCAATGTAATCACCCGATGTAATAAACTCGAAAAACAGGATTAACCTCGTGATTTACAATAATGTTAAACTGCAATATGCAATCGGTTTGCTAAACACAGCTTTTTTTTTTCGATAAACTCAATTTTCAATGAACATAAGTCATGTTCAGACGGAGCGTAATCATCGATGATATCCTAACATCGATAATAAAATTTTAATCCGTTAACTTCGACTGACGTCCACACGGGTTTTTATCATCGACAACTTGAAAAGTTAATCAACGAGTAATTGCTGACTTGTTGATAAGGACCGGAAGTACAGCGCGCTACTACCGGTGACCCGCTGCAAGCCCAAAATACCCCGCGAAACAGAAATGCATGGCGAATGGTGTGATGAACGTTTTCAAATGTTATAGGCCTACTCGCATCCATAACGAAAATGTTATTCCGATAAGTATGCGTCCCTTGTTTTGCTCGTATATTTAATGTTAAATTGCGAACTGGCGTAAACTTGAAGCTACTTGAACAACACGGGCACGGCCCTTCGATTCTTTTCGAAGCTGTTCGAAAGCAAGCTAGAGCAGACCTTATACGCCTTTGCGTCCGGTTATATTTAATAACAGCATGCTGCACCCCTTGGTTTTTCTACATATTTATCATTTTTTGTTATGTTGTAAACGTTTAAATCCCGTTTAAATACAAAATTGGTGGCAAGTCACGCCAGAAAACATGTCAACAAAATCGCCATTTTGTTGACTTGTCATCACTGTAAATCACTATAAATATTCATAAAAAACCAATGTCTCACGAAAATTCAACCACTTACATCGCGCTTTCTATCGACTTTCGTTGCTATTGCCGATTCTACGCGGATTGGCTAAAAATCAATAGTTACCTTGATTGTAATTCTTATCCAATTGGGATCATCGTAAGTAACTGCTGTCGGTCTATTTGGCCCACGTGCATCGTCTCACTTGCACAAGATGGCAGCCACATTATTATGGTATTGTAGTGACTAGAGCCGATGGAAATGGGATGAGAAATCAAGTACAATATTTTCCAGCCTTCCTCAAATTCGGACGGCTGTAGCTTGCTATCATGAAACGGTCAGGGTTTTTAATGTATGTAGGCCTATTTCTGCTTTGGTCATATTGTAGGTCAGTGCACGATTATTATATAAATGTAATGAAATTTATTTTTTTAACCGCCAGTCTGAGTGTACTCACACATTGTGTAGTCCGTCGCTATGATAAATAAAATGGAAACCAGGATAGCGACCCAACACGTCATGGCGAGGTCACACTAAACACTTCGAGCTTGTGATAATCCTGGCCACACCGAACTCACAACGGCCGTACACTAATGACGCCAACCGGGGGTACTCGCTACCACGACTAAACCATAAGAAATCTTATGGTTTTAAACTTCGAGTAAACTTAAAGTTTACTAAACCACGAGTGCGTTCGCACGGGCACTAACTACAAGTTAAACTTCGAAAATTAAAACTACGATGTAAACTTAAGTTTAGAGCCCTCGTCTGAACACACCTATAGTGTTTTTCGGTATGATAAACTTCGCTTTTCAGTCGAAAAAAAAAACAAAGTTTATCCTTGATAAACATTTATTTAGCAAATAGTGCATGCAATACGCCGTCGTACTTAGTGTTTAATATGATCGAAACATTATGTAATTCAACGGCGATCAACATGTATGTGTAGTAGTCTACATTCTGGTCTCTAGCTTCCTCCACTATGTCCACGGCGTGGTGGGTTTGTGCAACCAGGTACCTACACACACTTTACTGCACCAAATGCCGTTGCCATTGAGATGGCCAGCACTCACCATTGTATTGTTGGTGGTGTTTTGGTGGTGTCCGTGTTTTGATGGTGAGTGTGTGTGGGTGTGTTAATTAAGTTTGTTTTTGATTGCGTTGGAAAGAGAATAAAATAAACTTCAGCAATACAAAAAAGTATTGTGTTCTGAATTAATGCTTGCTATGAGCACAGCGTATCTATAGAAAGATGTTTTTATGAGCTTATAAGAAAATGACGTTCACATTTTTTGGGGGGTTTTCGTGTGTTTGAGTTTAAAGCCACTATCAGCGATTTCTTCAAAATATAAATAAATCGCGCCCCTTGTCATCAAACTTCATTTTTTGCACTTTTGTATTGGGATTTTGTTGTAGTAAAGACCCCTGTTAGTGGTTAAACATAACACGCCGTATTTGTCAAGAAATGACGTTTTTTTTTAATTTTTTGCTTAATTACACTATTTTGTTTACTAATACTTTTATTAGTAAACAAAACAGTCGTAACGGGCATCATCAAGACCGCTTTAATTTAAAATGCTTTGTCCGTTTTTCACAAAGAACAATAATATAAGGTGCATATGACCGAACACTAGCACATTAGAGACACACTGGGCATTTAAATTTAAAATATACTGATTGAGACTTTAAGTTTATAAGGGTTTTGCAAAACTAATACGCATTTTTTTTTTTTTTACATTTGACATTTCACTTGATTTCATTTCCCCTCTATTCTATTTCCAATATTTTCTTTTATCCGTTTATCTACTTTTCAGATATAGTTTTATATTGTGATTAACATTATCTTTTGATCATCGTTACTTGGACATTTTTAACACAAAATTTCATGGATGATATCATAAGATATCATTAGGACAAAATTTATTAAGAATCTGATCACTTAATTTGTAATTTACTATTAGGAATCTTCGTAGATTTACATTCACTGCTAGTAATTCTTTGTACAGATTCTTTTTTACAGATTTGTTGCATTTTCTTTGCGGTCAAATCCTATTTTTGTCGATTCAAAAGTACAGTGTGAATCAATAAAAACCCTACATTCAGGAAAGATTTTTTTCTTGAAAGGTTAA
The DNA here is from genome assembly GCA_023653785.1 of Ophioderma brevispina. Taxonomy (NCBI): domain Eukaryota; kingdom Metazoa; phylum Echinodermata; class Ophiuroidea; order Amphilepidida; family Ophiodermatidae; genus Ophioderma; species Ophioderma brevispina. The sequence goes on along the minus strand of JAMKCH010031101.1, from coordinate 27,931 downwards.
GGTAGAAAGATCCAATCAAACTAAAGTCTTAATTTAAACATTTTTCATGTCTTTTCATACATAATATTAAAGTATATGTGGAATTATGTGCAATCCGACACTTTCTGAATAAATTATGCAAATGAGGGATCCAATAAGGCCGCCAATGGTTGCCATTTTGAAGAAATTTTGATGCGTTCTCTTGATCAAAGTGTACCACCTATCAACATAAAACTTGGTATTTATAATAATTACACAATTTGCCTTGTAGTGACGATTTTATTTTTTCTAATTTATGAAAAGGTTTTGATTAATATTCAAAATATGAAAATCACATTAATTTCACAGCTCATTAACATGTTTAATGCTAATAACTCCAAATCGGGGTAGACTTTTAAAAATAAAAACGTCAGTACAAGCAGTATCATCTAATAAACAACTCTGGCAAATGGCATTTTATTTGAAGAAACAAAACTGGAGATATTGTGCATCAAAAATGACACTTTGGTCCAAAAATAGAAACTGAGAAATAGGCAAAAATAGGTTTTCGGATACTTACTGGTCAATTAACATCACCAGTGTTCTTGCAGCCAGCCATTACATTACTTTCCTTAACCCCTATGTAAAAGAGGTTGTATTAACATTGCATGATATAATCCCTGGACTGTATAACCAAGTGTTTCCATTCTATTTTTATTTCTGTAAGTTTTTGCAAAATATCCGTAACTAAGGTTTAAACGCGTTGCTAAGGAAACAAACATGATTAAATATGGTAATTAGCATTTTTGGATTTTTCATGGTTGAAATTACTAAAAACTGGACAAAACAGAAAATTGATTTCTTTAAGGAAAAAAAATTTTGATTAGGATCTTTCTACCTTAAACGTTATTTTTGCTTAAATGTTTGTTTAGTTGTTACAATAAACAGGCTATCAGAAGATTTTTATTTGGTGTCTTTCGGACTTTGGGTTTAGAAACTATGTCAATTTTGCGGAGAGACCTAAAAATTAAGTCTGGCCACTTTTAGCCATACAATGCCGAGAGAGACTGACACCGACTAATTAATATTGCAAGCCATAAAGGCCTTAACGTATTGCCGCAACGCGTTGTGAGAAAATAGCAACGCGCTGTGGCAATTTCACAACGCGTTGCGCTGTCGGCCAATTAGAATGATAAATTTATGTGACGCATTTCAAAAATTAGACCCACAACGCGTTGCAAAGTATCTATGTTTGTAACATAGGGAAATGTACCAAATCAGAAAATCGAAATGATCATTAAAAATAAGATGTTTGCATGTATGTAACAGGTATGCTATCCTAACATACCCTAGATAAGACTGAAAGAGCCCTAATAAAGACAAATCTGCCATTTTAGTTCATTACTGTCCGTAGGAATACTTAATTGAATGGGAATTAATTTATTCGAACGCTGCTGTTGTCTTCGTTTTTGTTATTTGTGATTTGAAAAAAAAAATCTACCGACTTATCCTCACTTTTTTAGACTACTCCTGCAAATTTCGAATAATTTTATTCTCTTGGCCTGGGTGAATCACTGATAGTATCCTCATTCCTGCGATTAAAAGATGATTTTATTTCTTAGTGGGGTTACATTATTGCCCTGTTCATACTGGAGCAGAAAATTCATTTTAATTCTTGGGTGACCATGCGGTCTGTGTTACATTTTCAGCACCCTTCAAACTATTAAAATCTTCAAACCTTCTTCCCTCAAACTTCTCGATTAGAATTCTGATTTGTAAACCTCTGTATGTAATACATATCTCGCTAGACCTAACATGGCATTAGAAATATGTTAACAGTGTAATTCTCAGCTCACGATTTGTGTAATTGTTTTGGACATTAAAAATTCTCGAAACAATCAATTTGATCAACAAAAATACAAATTAATCGTATTATAAAAAATAGTTCATTTGTTCCTATGTTGTCCCCTTGTGTTTCCTACGAAAGATATCCCTACATTTAACGTATCTAACACCTATGGATGATATATGTCTGTCGCTTATTACCAAACCTGAATTGGTGGCTTGGTTGACAAGGGCATCGTGCTGGTGATGCGAAGGTCGCCGGTTCGAATCCGGCCAAGCGCACGTGTTTTTTTCAACACTAACATGCGCTGGCCATCTTCAGCGAAAGATTAAAGCGAAATGCCAGGCTAATATAATTTACGCTTCACATATTATAAATACAGTTTTGTTTCAAATGAATGTCTTTCAGTCAGAAAAATGACACTATATTATTGATATCAAAATAAAACGTTTATAATATCTTCCGTCTGATTGCAGCCATTTTTGATCGCCCCACGAAAAGATGTGCAATCATGATTGATACAGTACAATAGTTGTGGTCTTGCTAGTAGCCAGTGAAAGACTATTGAATGCCATAACCAAATCATTTTTTCAGTTATATATATCTGTTCAAGAATCCGCCCCAGTTTTTAACTGATCGTTACTACTCCTGCTTTTCCTTTTTCTACTGGACCACTTTATAATCCGATTTTCTTACCGGGAGTACCCTACCCAGGCCTTGACACCCTGTTTTATCTATAGACTTACAAAGTCATACACCGTCACCAATGCCGAGCGGCGTCACAATGCCGAACATGGCGACCTCCATTGGACAACATTTATAAGTTAATTCTGCAAAGGGCCATCTATCTTGCATAGAATATTATTTCCTTTTTACAGACTGCAAAGACATTTTTTAAAACATACTTAATTAAATATTAGCCTGTTAGTACACTTTAATAAATATACATGTAAAGGGGCGCTTTGAAAAAAAGAATTTTTTTCAAGCTTAGAGTTTAGATTATCGTTGAGTCTTCACACTGTTCTCCATAAAGTTGGAATAAAATATTTTACCACTTTTCTTATAGAATTATTCTTACAGTGTGAATTATTTATGATATATAGGGTAATATCGCCACACGTCTTGATTGATCAGTCTCTCCGAACAGATCACTATGAACGTAGTCGACAATTAACCTTTACGATCTGTGTCCTTAGCCAGAAAAGAATAGGGGGTATTTGAACAGCAGATTTAAGGATTTTGTTACAAGTTTTTTCACATTAGTCAATTTTACAGATAACACATTTTTGGGTGATTTCATGCTCGAAATGTTCCATAGTACTGTTTTTTTTTTAAATGTCAGTCACTAATATCGAATATGGCCACCCTTGGCATGAATCAGTGCGTCAAGATGTCGCGGCAAGTACTGTTCACAGTTTGTTTTATGATGTCAATGGTCAGAGCCTGGCATGCTTTAAATAGGGGGTCCAATCAGGGTAGCAAGCATGCAATGGTATCTACTCCACCACTCTGGCTCAAGAAATTGTCTCACTACCTGTGCGGGTGGCGTTGGAGTCTTGCAGCCGAAAATGTTGTTTCCATAAACCCTTCTTGCATGTGGCTGACAGTGTTTTCCAGAATGCCCAGGTACACGACGGCGTCCATGTTCCCATTTGGCACAACCAGTGACGTTTTTCCTCCATTATGAATTACCGGCCCATACCATCACTAAGCCGCCACAGTCATCTCGGAGTTTTCTATAGGACTACATTATGGTATTTACCTTTTTTGAGAAAAGATTAGCTAATACATTATAATTGTATTTAACCGAATCTCGCACAAAGTTATTTTATTGAAGATAGCGTTTACAGTCAGTTAGCAATAGCAACTTCACCATCTTAATAATGAATTTGGTGCTGACGAGACTTGAACTCGAGAATATGTTAAAGTCGGTTCTTTGCGGATTAGAGACATGCTTTTAAATCGATGTTCGAAATCTGTCTTCCCAGATATGGCCTTATAGAAAGATCACTATTATTGAAAATTGAAAATGCCATTGTCTCATAAATTTGCAAAATATAGTCATATCAACACCTTATATTACTGTTCTTTGTGAAAAACAGACCCAAAAGCATTGTTAAGCGGTCTTGAAGATGCCATTTACGACCGTGTGTTTTACTTTTTTTTTAGTAAACAATGCATAAAAACATAATTTCTTGACAAATACGACGTGCTAAGTTTAGTCGCTTACAGAGGTCTTTACTACAAAAAATGGGTCTTTGATGATAAATAGGGGGCGCAATTTGTATGTTTGAAGAAATTCAGATGTGCTCAACGCTGAAGATGAAGTGAGCAATCAATACAACATTTTGATGGTTTCATGTATGTATGAGGTAGTACTAAATGAGCATATTATTAGGTAAAAATGGCCATGAAGCGTGTGGACGATTGGAATAAACTAGAGAATGCACTTGCAATTACTCATGAAATCATCTTGCCACATAGCCTATCTTGCCCAGAGAAGCATAGACCTAATTGGAACCCACGATAGATACGTATTTGCCCGTATCACTAATTCATGCTAAGGGTTCCGTTTTGTTTGAAATGTATTTACATATCCATATGTTACGTGAGATGTCATTTTATTTTTTCTCTGCGTCGTTTCCTTGCACACCCATAATTTATAGGGCAGACATTCCTTAAGGGGAGTAATTATTGAATCGTGTCTGATTGATTATTCACTTCAATCTGACCTCCACCAGCGAACATGTTCTAATGTACGATTCAAGCATCCTCCCCACCCCCTGTCCCGGAGCTCGTAGGGAAATTGTGACACTACAGGATGTCATTTTATAGGGATTTACCAGACGTAGCAGTAGGTGTCTCTGCCCCAGAGATATGGGTGTAAAGTGTTTTACATTACCTTAATGGAATTTTATAGCCAGAACCAGAAGTTAATTTCGATTGCTGCGTAGGTCTTGGTAGATCTGCATTTTAATTGGTTGTAGTGGTGCGCAGTGCCTTATAACTGTTCTAATTTAAATGACGTCATACGCAATATGCCGAGTTTAAACCCGGCTTCGACTATAGGCCATTTACATATATATGTACCAATGGACCCCAACAATTGTTTTTGCGCTGGCCGCTTTACGTGTGGGTTTTTGTAATTGTCTGACTTTTAAATACGCTTCTTTTCATACCAATTTTTTTAAATCGGGCCAAGTCGTGAACGAGTTAATTAGTGGGGTCCCAAGGAACCCCCCGAGCACTAACTGAAGTCATCTGAGATATGTTTTAAAAATCGAAGAAACATAGCAAAATTTTTTGTTGTTGATATATGTGAACATATACATATAAATAAAACAATTATTACTCCAATAAAAAATAATTACCCTCTATGTGCTGAAAACAAATGATTTATTTGAGGACGTTGCTAAACGTTACTGTACAAACTATGGGAAAATTACATGTATTTTGCAACACCCGTAAAAATACAAGATTGTCTAAACTGGCAAGTTTTGTGTTAAATATATGTAATTTGGTTCTTCTAGAGTAGATATCAACATAAAGTACGTTTTTAAAAAGTTTGATATAAGTGTGAGGCTTATTGGAATTTTCCGTCATTTATTGCCCAATTTTCGGGTGTTTTGAAAACAATCTATCTGCAGCCCAATGATAAATATCCAATTTCTATCTAAATTGCTGATTTAGTGTTGTCCTAGACACCTTTACCATTTGGTAAATTTCATGCAAACATTCTGTCGGGAAAAATGGTTTCCTTAGTGTGGGGCCCATGGACCCCCCCCCCCCCCCCCTTGGGCACTAACGGGAGTGAAAACCCCTAGTTAAACTTAGTGTTTAATTTAACGCATTAATACTTGATGTGTTAAAGTAACGTGTAACTTTTGTATGTTAAAGTATTCATTAATTTGAACGCCCACACACACTTAAAACACATTTATGGTGTTCATTTTTTATTTTAAATCTGTGTTTAACAAAAAACAATGACAGTGTTTGACATTTTCACATTGTTGCGCTTAACTAATACTGTAACTAATTTAATACCCAAACAACGTAATCAATGTTTACAAATCAACACCGGTGTTTACATTTCCACGATGTGTTTAAACATACAGCCATAATATATTTAACATATCAACACGTTAATCAGCTGATCTTTTCATTTCTTTTCCCACAAAAACAGGCGATTTATGCAATGGCAGCATTTATAGTAAAATGAAATGAAATAAGCATATTTAAATAAAAAAAGTAATTTTTTATGTAAATTAAAATTAATCATAGAGTTTTTTTTTACTTTTTTTATTTTTATGAAAAAAAATACAGAAAGCTACAAATAGCTTGTGTGTAGTATGTAAATTAGATGTAGATGTAAGACATGATATTAATCACTATATCTCAAACCTAATTTAATTAGGTAAATTAAAGTCGAGGAAGAATTCTGAAACACAGCTGTATTTACATTTTTTTAAAAACTCATTCAACAATCTTTAACACTCAGCACCTTGCACAAAATGTATCAAATCTTCCTGTTGCCCCAATCATCAATCAATCATCCTCAAACAAACAAACAAACAAACAAACAACAAACGCAACCAAACCACCAAACAATTTAACACTCCCACGGAAAAACACAAACCAAACAAACAAAACCAATAAAAAAAGAAGTTTTTCATTGGTACACTCTATCACTCACAAGTTTCACGTCAAATTAAGTACCTTCTTCGTTTACGGTAACTTAAATTGGCTACCTCCATCACTCACATTTGTTTAAACTAGGTACCTCCATCCATCCCTCAGTGGTTTATATTTGGTACCTCCATCACCCAGTTTAAATTAGTACCGTGTCCATCACTCACCAGTGTTTAAATAGTACCATCCATCCTTCACATTAGTTTAATTATGTACCACCGCCATCGCTCACATAATTTTTATTAGGTATTCCATCACCTCACAGTAGTTTAATTAGTCCCTCATCACTCCTGTAGTTTTTACAACAACTTAATAGCTCAAGAAAGTGTAATGAGTTTGACGCCCACACAAATTGAACAGAAACAATTTTGGTGTTATAATACCTGAAATAGTCCAAAAATAATATATTACAAGTCTACCAAAATCAACCTAGTGAACGTGTAAAATACGGGGCGCAACGTGTGTAACGGGGGCAAATTAGAAATTGTTGGAATTGATTAAATTATTTACCAATTTATTGGGCTAACTCCTAATGTTTAAAAAGGGTATAGTTTTGCCCTATCTACGCGTTCTAGTTAGTACATAGCTCATAACAGTGCAGGTCATCCGGGGTAAAATCATAGAATGGTCCGATTTTTGATCGGACTGGTTTTGTCCTGCCACACCCTTATTGGTGTTCCTCGCTACATACCCCTCCCTGGTGTGTGTCGTCGGTTTCGGCTGGCGCCTGCTGCCGCATTCAGTTCCCCTCCGTCGTTGTTTTTAGCGACCTTGCGCTCTGTCCGGCCTCATCACCTGCGGTGCCTGTCTGGCCACCTGCTCTACCGGGAGCCGCTAGGAGTGTATCTGTGGCCGAAGAGTCGGACGTGGCAACTTTCTATATAAGAATTACAAAGAGCGATGACTATTACCTCCCCATAGACCCCGTAGCCCCCAGTCACATTATGCGTTCCAATTATGCAACACATATTATAGATGGTGCAACCATTAATATTTTGGGTTCTGTACCATTTAAACAAACAATTTCCACCATTTTTATAACGAACGGATATATCTGAAACTTTACACCCCATTGTGACTTGAACCTATTTTGACTCATACTATTGAACTATACAACCTGCAGATATGCAAACTAAAATACCTTTTTTTAATCCTGGGATGTAACGAACACGTTTGATCACTTTTCGACGAAATCGTTTTGATACTTTTTTCCATATTTGACCCCTGTATACAACTTACCCCTTAAAATATATGTTCCACTCCTATTGGATTTTAGTTGACTTTTGAATATGTTGTTTTTAAAGGTAATTCCAATACAAATCGTTGGAATTGATTCTGTTGCAATTGTGGTTGGGTAAGGCAGCATTCATTTTATTTGACTGGCCCTATAAGTGACGAGGGGTTTCAACTCCCTTTGTGGCCCAAGGGGGGGGGGGATCCATGGCCCCCCCAACGAAACCATTTTCAGGTGAATTTTTGGAGGATTTTATACCACACATCTGGAGAAGTCATAAGACAACCGCCAAATCAGCAATAAAAAATGAAATTTGTTATTTGGGCGTCAAATTAGAGGCAAAACATTGTTTTCAAAACACGCACAAATGGGCAAAAAGACGGAAAATCAATGAGCTTTGCGCTTACAAATCAAAAAACTTTGTTGAACCTTATTTTTATGTTGATATCGACTCTAGAGAACCCAACAACATAATATTTAACACAAAACTTGCAGTTTAGGGATCTTGTAATTTTTTCGCGGGGGTTGCAATACACGTCATTTTCCCCCTATGACTTTGAACAGTAAACGGTTTAGCACGTCACTAAATGAAATTGTTTGTTTTCAGGCACATAAAGGTTAATTATTTTTACTCTTACTAATAATTGTTTACTTAATATGTTTGTGTGAACAAATATCAGTCAAAAAAATTTGGGGGCTGGGTTCTTTGATTTTTATCAATATTCTCAGATGACTCCGTTAGTGCCCGGGGGGGGGGGTCCATGTGACCGCTCCCTATTAACTGATTACGGCTTGCTCTGATTTTTAATTATTTTGTATAAAAGAAGCGCATTTAAAAGTCAACAATTAAGCGAAAAAATTCGGCGCAATCACCCGCACAAAGCGAGCAGCGCGAAAACAAATTTTTGAGGGTCCCTAGGATCCCCCCTTGGTCACTTACGTGTTCAATGAGGTCGCCTCCATCACTCAGTAGATTTAAATTAGGTTTACCATCCATGCACTCATTTGAGATTAGGTACCCCTCCCATCACCACAGTGGTTTAAATTAAGTACTCCATCACTCACGTATTTTTCAAAATTAGGTACCTCAGCACGCACGTAAGTTTAAGGCCTAAAGTGCCTAAGGGGGGGGTCCCATAGTACTCAAGATTTTTGTTTTTTCGGCGATTTTCTTCTCACTCGTGAAAAATATTTTCGAACTCTAATTGTTTGTAATTGTGTAACTTATCGATGCGCTTCTTTCCATAAAAACATTTCTCGCCCGTTAATGAGATAATTAGCTTGGGTCCCTAGGACCCCCCCCCCCCACTTGGGCACCAACGGGAGTGTGATTTTAAAAATAAAAATTAGCAAACCCTGTTGCCAGAAATATTTTTCTGCTTATGTATGTTCATATGCATGAAACAAAATTAATCATATTATCAGGAAAAATAATTAACCCTTTATGTGCTGAAGAGAAGCGATTGCGATTCCATCATCGAGCGACTGCGCGCCATTGCTATACAAAAATGCAAATGATGCGCCCGCAGGCGGAGTGCCCATCTCTCTGTCATTGGCGTTTGGGCCAGACTCCCTCATATGATGTTGCTGTGGGGGGTTCGCCACTCCTCCCGCACAGCCAGTCTGTTTTGCATTCCCCGCATAATGCTGGTACCCATTTATACTCCTGGGTGGAGAAAGGCAAGCGAGGTGAAGTGCCTTGCCCAAGTGCACAATACATTGGCGACAGCGGGGCTCGAACCCACAAACTTATGCTTATGAGGCGAGCGCTGATCCACTGCACCACATGTGCCCTATTGCTATACAAACCGATGGCAAAAACGACTGCCCCCACCAGGCCTGGCGCCCACACAAAAAATACAAGAATGTACAAAATGGTAATGTTTGTGTTAAATATATGTAAAATTGGTCCTTCTAGAGCAGATATAAACATCGGAGTGATTTGCAACTTGTATGCTGTGGAAGCAGGGCCGCGGAAACATCATGCTACTTTTGACGATTTTGACGCATTTCGAAAACAATGATTTGCCCCTAATTTTCAGACGATAAACCAGAACTTTATATTGCACCTTTGGCCTTGTCTTATGCCCCCTCAAAGGTGGTATATGTTTCATTTGAAAATTCCATCGGGAAAGTGGTTTCCTTGGGGGGGGGGGGTCCATGGAACCCCCCTTAGGCAACAACGTGAGTGAAAACACCTTAGGCACTTAAGTGTTAAATTAGGTACCTCCATCACTCACAGTTTGAATTAGGTACCTCCACCACTCACAGTTGTTTAAATTAGGTACCTCCATCACTCACAGTAGTTTAACACTTAAGTGTATGGGGGGGGGGGCTCCATATGGACCCAATTTTTTTTAACGGTAAAGTACTTTCCCCAAATTTCATGCAATTGCCTAAATATCAGAGCGCGCATATTTTCGTGGAAACAAAATTCAAATCGGACATGGCGTTATTATGCTAATTAGCATAATTTTTGGTGGCTCTATTCAAAATTTGTTTTCCCCCTTAAATTGCACTGGAGTAACTTTTTTGAATTCCTTATTTCAGCAATGTCAATGTATTTATGTTCTCCTATTATGAGCCAATTATGAGCCAAATTTTTCTTCGGGAAAGCGGTTTTTCATTTTTTGGCGGGGAATTGGGTGCGCGTTGCACAAATCGGTTTTTGGACCGCCATTTTTAATCGGTACAACCGATGTGGTCGTGTTCCATGTTACCCCATCAATATTTATATTAACAACACCAATATCTTTATTAGTCAAAATAAATTGTTCAAAAAACCACTGATGTCTTGATGGGATAACACGTATCGTGATCAATTTACATACGTGCTAATTTCTGTTAAATCTTAATTATATTTAAAAATATAAACATCTGTAGGCAATATTTATCAAAAACGCATGGACAGAAAGTAGAAAGCACACTTACAGACATGGCCCTACTCGCAGCATTTCTCAAGACCTGGAGACTGAAGCTGAGCGAAGCCAAGACCAACGCTACTGCCTTCCATCTCAACATACCCCAAAGAGGCTCATCGCCCGCTTCAACCATCAACCTCAAGGGAGCGCCTCTGCCAAACAACACTACACAAACCTACTTGGAAGTGAAGCTTGACCTGCAGCTTACTTACCGGCAGCACCTCGAGTCCGTATGCGCCAAGGTATCTTCGAGAATAACCTCCTGTGCAGACTTGCCGGATCTTCATGGGGTGCCAGTCCAACGACATACGCACCACTGCCTTGGCTCTGGTCACAGCACTGTTGGATCTGCCGCCCCAGCATGGTGCAAAAGCTCTTTCACACAAAGAAGCTGGACACGGTACTCAACGAGACCTTGAGAACAATAACTGGCTGCCTCCGCCCACTCCATCTGAATTTATCCCAGGCTTTCAGGCATTGCAACTGCAGCACTTCGGAGGGAGCACCGCTCGCACAAACTCTGAATAAGGACACGCTGGGACAACAGCACCTGCTGCATAACACTGTCAAAGAAATCAAACCAACTCGGTAGACAGAGATGCGCTTTCGCCGGACCTTTCTGCCGACACTGCGCTAAACTCTCCAGTTCCCCATTCACATCTTACAGACATGGAATACTGCCTGGCTAGGACATTCCAAGACCAGACCAACTACATTACCTAAGACAGAAAACCACATGGCGCAGTCTCCCACGCAAGGAATGGGTAACCTAACGGATTCGCAAGGAGTCGGTCGCTTCAATAGAAATATCCCACCGATGGGGATGCGGCCATCGCCAGCCATGCCAATGTGGTTCTCCAGACAGCTGCGGATCACATGTCTCAACGAGTGCCTTTACCTTTCGTCCGCGGTGGATACAGATATCTCAACCCCAACCAATCCAGAGTGAGTTGGCTCCAACGGTTACAACACATTTGCTGCCTCAAAAGCATTAAGAAGAAGAAGAACGCATGTTTTTTGCAATATGGAATGAGAAGAACAGCAGGGATACCTCGCACCTCACTACTAGATTGTTCAAAGGAAAACGAAGTCTGCCCTGCTTGCCTATATAGTTTGCTTATTCCATGAGTAACTGGAGCAGAGCAAGTAAACCATGAGCAGCCCAAGCCCACCGGATAGTCGTCGTCGCTGTTCAGTTCGTCTAATTAATAGTAACCAAAATATGACAAAGTATATGCGATGTATGAAGTATAGTAAAAAAATTGATATTTGGTATGATCTCAAACCCATGGTAATGTATTAAAATAAAGGGAATAGACAAAAAGGATACGAACCTTAACAATAAAGTGACCGGTGGGTGGGGGGGGGGGGCTATGACCCCACATTTGTTTCGCGCTGCGCCGACTTTACGCGGGGGATTTTTGCGTCGATTTTTTTGTAATTGTCAGACTTAAACAAGCTTATAAATGCGGCTTTCTTTAATCAAAAAAATAAAATAACAGCGGCAAAGCCGTTAATGAGTTATTTTAGGCCACATGGAACCCTCCTGGGGTTCGTCTGGGAAGTCGTCTGGGAATATTTTAAAAAAATCCAAGAACATAGCCAATTTTTGCTGATATATGTGCACACATACATGTAAGTACAACAACCATTAGTAACAATAAAAATAAATTAACCTTTATGTGCTGAAAACAAACAATTTCCTAGTGGACGTTGCTAACTGTTAATGTACAAACTCTATGGTAATTTTGCACACTCATAAAAAATACAGGATTGTCTAAAACTGGAAAGTGATTTCCTTAGCCCCCCCCACCCAAGTGTTAACATGTGCAATTTGTGTTTGTTTAACTTTTCATAACAAATATAATAATATAAGAAATTAATGTGCTTATAATTCTGCGATCATTGTAAAATTTAGGTAAGTTAACGAACTTTTTTGCATTTACAATTGTAAGGATTTATTCTGGCGGAAACTTCTGTTGCTATGGAATACTTCAACAATCATCAAATTGATACTTCTTTTGAAGATCCTCTGCAATGGCATGAAATTTAACATCATTTGAGATAATGCACCCCCTTTGAACATTACTTTGGAACAAATAGGCATCTAAAGTGCATTATATAGATGAACTAAAATCTTAGGTGGACTTGAAGAAATTAAACAAATTGGTTACTCTATCTGTTAGCACCTAAAGGGCCCTAAAACAAAACACCAGGGGAAGAGCAGGCGAATCACGTAAGTGCGAATCGATCCCGCTACCGCTGACGTGTACCGTGCCTAGAAGTTTTTACCAAAAAGCCGCATTGATTTCATTACGATTGGATCTTAAGAGCACTATAATGAAGTTCGAAAGGGTGTCAAGTTGCCAAAGAAGTTTCTGTCTACGCTGAAATAACTATTCATGTGGTTAAGATAAACAATCCTTCTTGTTCTGAGGATTTTTGGGGTAACGCGTTGTTACACAAATCCGGGACACAAATATTCTAAAAATTAAAAGATGCTTGAATGTTAAATGGGTTTTTAGAACTCGTTATTTTTTTTATCAAATGATCATATCGGAATAACTGATTAAATAAACCAAAGAGAAATCGTTGTTCATGGGTTCTTTGAAATAAAATAAATAAAAAGGGCGTAGAGAGGATATTGCTATTTCCTGAATTTCAATTGAACCGACATAAAGAGATTCTTTTAAAGTAAGCTCTGGGGCCACGAATTTAAAAGATGGATATGATGTGTGAACATGGACTTACAAAAATGCCCCTAAACAAGGATTTCATCCGACTCAAACATTCCCACAGTATATTTCTGTTTTGCTACCCTAAACAAGAAGCCATTTATTGTAGTAATATACTACCCTTTATTATCTTTGCGAGAGATTGCGTTTGTACATAATATCGTGCTTAAAAAGGTTCCGAAAAGGATTTTTCCAAAAGCAATGTTTACACACGGCGATAGAGCTAGCTTTTAAAAAAACTGGTACACTGTTTTTTATGGCTCTTCACGTATTCATATTTTTCAACCAATGTGCCCTATATAATATATATATATATATATATTAATTCCCGCGTTATTTTCACCGTATGGTGAGTTTCTACAGAATTCAAGTCATGCAAAAGTCCATACACACACAGTAGACTGCAAACCATGTGAATGCCAGTGTAACTAAAGCCAAACATCACATCCACACATTCTGTCAATGTGTCGAAGTATATTGAACTTACATATCTCCACATGTCTTATTCTCAAAATGGAGCGAATATAAATATATATATATTTCCTTCCATCCATCCATCCATCCATCCATCATCCATTAAATCCACCCACCCCAACCCACCACCAACCAACCCACCCACCCACCCACCACCCACCGCCACCCACCATCCATCCATATCCATCCATCCATCATCCATCCATCCATCCATACATCCATCCATCCACCATCCATCCATCATCCAACCATCCATCATCCATCCATCCTCCATCCATCCTTAAATGATTGCTTCCTAATTCTAACAAAACAGATGTAGGAATCAATATGAAAAGCAGCGGACTCTACCGAATTCATATCACTGCAAATGTCAAAATATATCCAGTTAGCCAAAGGCTTTTTTAAATCAAATAGTACTCTTAGATAGCTTATGAAGTCACAATGATAAATTAGATCAATGAAATACAAGAACTTCCTGTACATAAAAATCATTTACTTTGAACAAAGAAGTGTGCGCTACTGAGCGGAATTGCGCGGGAATGTAGTTTCGCCTCATGCAATGTGCATCTTCAGCGACAGCTTAATGGTTTGACCTTGAAATGGGGTAGAGAGCTGACTGTAAGTACACAAGTTATCTTGCCGTCAGACGCGAACTGACTATAGAAAACGTTTATAATTTATCGTTAATGAACGTACTAAACGTACCAGCTGCCTGGCGAAGGCGATAATGGTACACAGTCAGATTCTTACTCACGGTGACCCAGCGCTTAGGCTACTGCACGGGTACTCTAGCTCTACTCCAGGGGTACCCCCTTCATGAGTACAACTAAGTACGTGTGACAGTACACAAGCCACTAGGTGCCCACAATAGATTAGGTGTCCATAGCAGATCCATACTATAGGGGTTTCCTGCCAACGGCCTAGTAGGCCAACATTGGCTCATAGAGGGCGCATATGAAATATTGTGAAAAATGATAACACAAATGTTACATAATTGATACGTTTACTAAAATAACACTTGGAGGTCAAAGCTCATTCCATGGACTACCCCCCGCAGGTACTTTCGAATGGGGTGACCGGGGCTAATGTACTCCGTACTCGTATGATTACGTTAAATGATTCCTCCAACTTTTGTGGCCGGCGATGTGGTAACATTAGCTGGGCAGCGCTACTTCACAGCAACTCCCATGAAAAAGCCCAGGGGGTTGGGGATTGCCGTTGTGCTATTTTTTTTGGCTTTTAAAAGTGTAACAAAAGTGTATTTAATTGTATGGCCCTCAAAAGATTACATAAAAGCAGCGCTTAAGTTCCAAAATATTTAAGAGAAAATCTCATTTATCGTCACCTAAGTTGGATAAATACCAACTCTTGGTAATTCATTGCAAGTTAATTCTTTAATGTAAACTACAAAACTGGAAATTATAGTAGTAGTAAATAAATATGACGATACGCGTAGTAACAAATTACTTTCTAAGTTCACATCAGTGTCATGGAAACATTATCTGCGCTAATACGTTTGCACTTAAAAGGCCAGTTATATATTATCTACATTGGGAGGTCGATACCATTAACGAAAAGTGTAAATGAAGTGCTCTTGCTCAAAGATCAAAGGAAAAGGTTGTAATCTATACACAAGCCATGTTGATAATAATAGACTATTAGTTCATTTCTGTCACTTTGGTGAGAGTACAGTGTCAAATCAATATTTACACATCAAGATGCCATTTTCTGCATCAGTGGAGATGCCAGGCGCTCCACGCACACAATCTACGTGATTATTTTCATTTGCGTTCAAAGAGACTTTGTTGTGAAATTCCTTTGGCTTTATATCTACTTCAGAAGTAATAAACAAGTTTTCTTGTGGCTTGAGTGTGATCTCTAAAGAGAAATACGTATTATTGGCTATTCGCGGTGCAATAAACAACTGTGGCCTTGAAACATATTAGTATATTGAAACCCAATTAACTCCGACTATTCTCATCAATGCAAGCGTTGGTGTCTATAGTTTGAAGAAAAAATAATTTCTTTATTAAAATACAACAAGTGGATTATTGTCAACAAGTCTTCTATTTTCTGTGATTGTCTGCTTGACGCACTCCGATTACTATAAATGCATCGTGAAAGATTTCCGAATAAGGTAAAGCCAGCTTACATGAGAGGCTACAGGACATGTGAGACCATAATAACAGACCGTGCTACCTGTTGTATCATTACCGAATAAGATAGAGCTAGCTTACCTGAGGACACGGCGCCCTAACACAAATACTTAATAATACAAAAATAATATACAACATGACATAGAGCATAATAAGGAAAACTAACAAATCCAAAGTTATCACAATCTTAAAGGGAGATGGCCCGATTTAAGTCTATAAGTTTTTCACCTTGATAGAATGGCCTTCACCCCAAAACCCCATCTGTAAAATTTCGCGCCGATATTTCAACCCGTTTTGATGTGAGAGCTAAAAACGTGATTTTGCAATCCCCATAGAGTACTGTGTAAAATTAATATTGGTCGACCAAAAAGGAGCACATTTTCGCTCATAATATCCAAACCAAACATCCTTTAGCCCTAACATTTCACAGGGTAAATTAGGAAATTAGTAGCTTCTTCTGATACCAAAATACCATGGACCTTTAAGCATCAGGAAATAAGTATGCTTTTAGGAGCCGCTTAAAGAAGTGGACGGTTCCTCTCTAATGTTAACGGGAAGCTTGTTCCAGAGCCTTGGACAAATGATGATCTCTCTCCAAATCTACACTTGGAACGAGGTATAAAAAGCCGCGTAACATCAGAAGACCGTAGCCTCCTTCTTGTACCATCACATATACGCCACATTATACACATTTATACCATCAGTCTATGACGGAGCCTGTCCGTGAAGAGACTTATACACATCGACGTTACTTACTTCGACTTAAAGCCTTCCTCTCGAGAAAGGTCCCGGAGATGGCTTCCCAACTGCAATGAGTCTCCGTTGATCTCTGTCATTTGCCATGTCACAGATGGGATTCTCATGGCATCACAGCATTTCCTGATGTCATCAATCAATCTTTTCTCTGGTCTTCCTCTCGGTCGTTTTCCGTCAACATTTCCTTCCAGCAGTATCTTTGGATATCTGTCATTGTTCATTCTTTTTACATTTCCGAAGTATTTTAGCTTTTGGTCAGAACTGTGTTTGGTAGATCTGGGTGGTAGTGAAGCATGTCTCGAATTGCTTTGTGTGTCAGTCTGTCATTTCTGGTGACACCCAGTATCTTTCTCAAGCATACCATCTCAAATACTCTCAGTCTTTGCTTCTCTGACCTTTTCAGTGTCCATGTCTCTGCCCCGTAAGTTGCAATAGATAGGACAAGTAGGCCCCATATATGTCTGATACGTTCCTTCACGCAACCAGTGATGGGTGATCAAAAGTGGTTAGGAGTCCTGATGGTATGCTTCTTACTGACAATAGGGCAAAATTCGTCCAGAATAGAAGATGTAATGGTATCATAATAATCATTAAGTGTATCGGGATCATTACAATTTACAGAGACTGCACAAAGACGATCGATATCACTGATCAGAGTATTGATTTCATCAATGTCAAGATTACGAAAATCACGCTAGTAGTTAACAACCTTCATAGGATATGGTGTAACATACCGAACAGCGTCCATGACAATGTGGTGATCCGAATACCACATAGGATGGACAAGACAGTTCTGAAAAGTATCATCTTTAAGCCGAATGAAACTTACGTGAATTTTTGGTCGATCAGCAACACGGTAAGCGTGGTGGGAAGGCTGAAGAGTGCTCGAGTTTAAGACTTGGAATTGGAAGCTGCATTTCAACTGATCTTTTAAACAAACGAATATGTGATAATATTAGTCACTCAGAAAATATGAAAGACAGGTTGTGTTGGGGAGGTTAAATCGTTAAGGAGATGAACACAATAGGTACTGTTGAATGAAAGACGTACTACGCCGCACACTTATTACTAGCCCATAAGCTGCCATCATCAGATTTTCTGTTCGTTGCACCCAATAAGTGATTAAAATCCCCATATATCACCTTGAAGGGGATGTCCCCCTGACTAGGATTAGGTATGTTTCCGCCCCAAAATCTGCACGTTAGCGTGTCCTGCCCATTTCAAAATGGCCTCCATTGTTTTATGTAAAACCGCCATTATAATTTCATTACAGATAGACATTTTATCCAAGACTAAACGAAACCAAGTTTTTAACTGCCTGAATGGGGCTTCAGCATCTAGGCGTCCAAGATGGCCGCCACAAGGAGGCATATTTTGCTAAATGAACTTAAAATGGCAAATTGTTGAAATGAGAACCTGAGTGATATTTTGGGAGCTCCAAAAATAATTTATGGCATTTATATTTTACCTACAGGTTTGTTTTTAAAGATGGCGGTGATTATATTCACTCTAGGGTACGTTTTTAAACAACACTTTCTAATAATGACCCTAAATCATTTCCAAGATGTAAAAAATATTTAAGTGGGGTATTGACTTGTCCTAGAGAGTGCCGTTACTATAGCTGGTTACTACTTGCCCATATAACGTAGTATAAACTGACTCTATAATAGCTCATAGGAAGTCAACGGCTCATATCAACCTGATACAATAAAATCATAATAAATGGGTGTGGACTGTATTTAAGGACTACTTAGTGACGTCATAGGTGTTTCCCAGTAAAAATTAAAAAAAAATATACTTATGAAGAAGTGAAAAAATTGTCTATATGTAGAAGGAAAATTTAAATATGGTGACCGAAGTTTCTTTCGAGCACATCAAGTGCTATCTTTGTTTCTGACTTGTACCACAGGCTCCTTCTCTCTCTCTACTGCTTAGATCAGCTTCCTTCCCAGCGTCAACTAGTGTTGAGTGGTCTGCAATAATCGAGAAGTACGAGAGAAAATTGCAGAAAAATGTTTTCAATAGTTTTCGTTATGGTTCTTATTATGTTGAAAAAGATGTGCAGGGGTGTTTTTCTTCTTGATTTATGTTCCCCGGAGCGGGTATAACCGCCGCCATCATGAGTTATGATCATTTCCGCAATACACAAATGTCATTAAATCTCTCTCTCAATATTACTCGCATTCTTACCCCATCTATTTGTCAATTTTAGTACATTTAACAAAATATGCCTCCTACCGGCGGCCATCTTGGACACTTAAATGTTTAAGCCCAGTTCAGGAAGGTAGAACTTTATTTCGTTTAGTCCTGCATAAAATTCCTATCTATAATGAAAATACAATAGCGGTTTTTCATAAAACAATGCTGCCCATTTTGAAATAGGCAGTACGCGCTAATGTGCAACGTTTCGGGGCGGAAACATACCTAATCCTAGTCAGGGGGACACCCCCTTAAGGTGATATATTGGAAATTAATCACCAGATGGGTGCAACAAACTCGAATTTTAAGGCCCGTACAGAAACTGGCTCATGGACTATACCTCGGGGTATGCTTGTTGAAAATATTTACTAAAAGGCTAGTTTGCATTACGCAAGCGTAGTACCTCAACTCATTACTTATTGTTCGCAAATTTGAGAAAACATAATAAGGATCTTGAAATACAATTGTACAAAAAGTTTAAAATCTCACAAAACGTTTGGAAAATACTGATTACCAAACCGCCACAAAACGTTGGGAATAAAGAAATCTTACCGGTGCATTGAAAACTGTGTATGTAGACACAGATACAGTGAAAGGAAATCGGATGTTGATAATTAATGAACTATTTATTTAATGTAATGTATGTTAACGTTACTGTTTTGGCAAGCAGCCTTTACTTTAATATAAAATTAACTACATATTTGTAGTTGGCCTTATACATAGTGAATAAAAAAAATTGTGCATGAAAAAACACACAATTGACCAGGACCTGTTTACTCAACTGTAACGAGGTTCATGTTTTCATGATCTGCATATTGTCGACTTTCTATGCTGAAAATATGAAGGAATTAGGTGCAGAAATAGATATGAAAGATTCTCGCGGCTGATCAATTTTTACCCCCATTCCAATGGGATTTACCCAGTTAAGCTGGGTTTCAGTTCCATTATTTTGTCTGAATATGGTGACAAATATTTCTAGATCAGCCGTGAAAATCTTTCATATCTACCTCATTTCTTCACCAAATTACGTCTTTTTTCAACATAGAAAGTCACAAATATGCAGATCATGAAAACATCAATTGCATCACAGTTGAGTAAACAGGTCAGGATCAAATTTTGTGTTTTTTCATGCACAATTTTTTTTATTCACTCTGTATGTTATCGAGACCGTATTAGCGTATTGACTCATGTTACAAGGTATATCTATGGCACGCTCAATCTAAGTCGAGCTTTTTGATAAAATAAATTTACCATTTTTCAAATAGAAATCCCTTGAAAAATTTGGTCAACGAAAAACTTACGTGGACTTTCGATTGAAAGAACATGTTTTCGATTTCTAAAAACAATCCGGGACTTTTCAAGCGAAATATTTTCTTTAAAAGAAACAAGTTTTTAATAATCGACAAATCACGTTCTTAGATTTTCGATCGAACAACTAAGTTTTCGATTGAAAGGCCATGCTTTTTCACTTGTTAAATTAAAAAAACGTATTTTCCGCTCAAAATATTGTTGTAATTCTTTTTATTTTGAAAAACTTGGTTTTTGGAAATAAGATTCCGATAAAACTTGCTTTTACAAAATAAAATCTAATATTTGCAAGTTTCGATCTTTTTTACAAATTATTGAACATTCAAAAATCTTATCTAAGCATTTTAATGCTAATAGAAGAATTTAACAAAAATCCAAACTTACTTAGAGCAATTGTCAACCTTATACGTTACTATTATGAAAACATTTAAAACAATTTACACACACGTCATTGTGGTATCCAAATAAATCTGTCCTTATAAATATGCAGTAGCTTCCGTACACTTTAGAATTTATGTACATACCTATATATTTAAAACTTGCTTTTTACTGACTACCGTGTAATCTGCATTTTTTCATAATTTTTCGCGCCAATACTTACAAGGGCATTCTGAAGATATTTAAATTGTAGCTTAGTTATCATTTACGTTTCATTTCACACGGATAATGTTTATCCTTCAGACTCTCATTGCAGGTCTTTTACCTTTGGGTACTTCAAAAGGGCCGTACATTATCTTGATTAAAACTCCCTAGAATAATTCATCATATGCCCAAATGCAGAAGTAAAACAAAAACTTATTTGACATAAATCTCACGTTGATAGTTTAACAATCAGATTACCGAGTAAATAGCTATTAAGGTAATTAACTGAAGCAAGTTGTGTCAAGGCCTCATTTACTCCTTATTTAAGGTGTCCGGGGATGTATGTTTTGGGAATCTTTTTGCCTCGTGTTTACAACACAACTCTCTCGCTGCAGATCTTTCTTCCCTTGCTTTCACACATCGCCCCTCGTCTCGCTTACTCTCACGTACTCTTGCAAAGTAAAAACAAAAGGGTATAAGTTTATTATGTTGTTTATGATGCTTTATGATACTCCAAAGAATAAAATTTGTGATAAATAAATACAGCAATTGTCTGGGTGCTTGCGTGTGTGTTGGTGTGTGTGCGCGTGTATGCTTGTGTGTGTGTGCGCGTGCGTTTGTATGTGTGTGTGTTTGTATGTGTGTATGTGCGCGTGTGTGTGAGTGTGTGCGAGTGTGTTTCTATGTGTGTGCGCGTGCTCGAAACCTTGGACCGCACGCGAGCACGTGTGTTCTACTCCCATTTGTGGGTATAATTAACGTGAGTGCAATTAGTTATACCATTTTAGCAGATTGCAAAAAAAGGTAGACATTTTGTAGTTTTCTTTGTATTTCTCTTTCATAATCATCACATGTAAAGGTCATGTGATGTGATCGTTCACGATATTTATCTCCAGTGCCTTCAGTAAGGTATTGATCAACTACTAGCATTACCGTTGAGTATGCAAATCGGTTCAATTTTCCTCCAAAATGTTTTTGTGGGAGAAAATGTGCCCAAAAGATGTCAGAACAGAATCCATTACCCACTGGTATTTTTCCAATCCAATTTAAAAGTCTCCATATAGGCCAGGCCTTTGGTTGTTTGCTCCGGGGTAACCTTTCGGGAAAACGGCACTCTGCCGTCCCGTAGGGCCAGTATTCTAGTCAAACTAGTGGTTGACGTCTGCACAGAGTGGATGCCGTTTATTTTATTTCTTTCTAGAAGACGGCACAATTGAATTGAGTGTGTAGAATGCTTTGGGCATCAACCCAGATATGCATACGGCACTTCCACAGTACTCTGCCCGTCATTAGTTGCATAATGTATAATTGGTGAAAACACATCAATTATGTGCCCATTTTCTTCCTATCACGTCTTTCGTGAACGGCTTCTTTTCTGCTTTTTAAAGATGTTAGCGATATATACATAATGTGGAGTGACATATTGAAATCTGTCAATACACATATATGTATGTCAATTCGGAAGCTGTAAAAAGCTCCTCAAACGTGTTTTAATACTCTCATGTTCACAAATGTGTAATAACAGACATCCATAAACAAACCTCAATACGTGTCCATAAGCTTAATCAATCACGCATGCACAAAAACACATACGAACGCGCGCAAGCACACACGCAATTGTGCGCTGGAGTGAGTCATAATGGTATGGTGACGGATGTGGAACTGAAATACGAACAAGGTTTCTGAGAAAATTGTATTTGAAGTCAGTGAGCATCATTATGCAAGGTTGATACTTCAATTGAAAAATGCGATTAACACTTGAAAATGAACATTATCTTGTATTTATACAATGGTGTCGCCAATTTGCTGTATGGCACATAACGACTGTTGAATTTCCCGCATACTTTTGTATTGTGAGTATTCGTTATTTTGTCGTAGTTGCCGATATTTCGAACATCCATCTCATCGGTAAATAGATTCATCAGGATTGTTCATAAATCAAGTAACAGAGTGTTCTCACACAAATCCAGGAAAACATTTGTAATACTCACTAAGATATTTCGACGATCCTATCTAATTCTTCCACACCATTCATACAGTGAACAAGACTCCTGATAGGATCGTCGAAATATCTGAGTGAGTACTACAAAATAATGTTTTTGCTGGATTTACTTGATCCATCGCATCGACAAACGTCAACTCAGGTTTACCTGGCGATGTGTTTTACACACTTGCGGATATTGAATCCATGGTCACATTCGGCAGTTTAACTGTCAATATTTAATAAATTAAAATTAGTATTTCAAACATCAATCTTAAGAAATGCTCGAAAATTTGCGTTACGAGTCTTAGCATATGTAAAACACATGACACCAAAGTATCGACTCTCCACACCCGTCAAAATGGGCAATATTTTATTAATTATTAAGATTATTAAATGAGTAGGTACTTTAGAGCTTTTTTGTTTTAAACTTGGTAAGCTTGTAAAAGTTGATGTAGTTCATCCGCGTTCACATCCGCATGCATACACTCAACCAAAAGACAATGGGCTTATAAAACCAGGTGACACTTTTTCAAGTTTCTAACCTTAAGTTCACTGATTGCGCAAAGAGGCGAATCGACAAAATTCACCTTCTGAGTTATCGGCGATTGAGGTTTTCAAAAAGTTTAAATTAATATATAAAAAGATTGACATACATTAGGAAATGATTATCTGTGGACATGCAGACGTTCAATAATAATGATAATGTCCACTTACAACGCGCACGTATCCGCCCTACGGGACGCTCACAGCGCGATTGCCAATTATTTGTATTACGCTGCCATCAGAAAATCGTCACAACCATTTCGCATCACCTAGGATCAACATAGCCCAAAACCGATCACAGTGACCACTTGAAGTTGATATTCTTTAGTTTTGTTTGCCTGCCTGTTCGCTTGACTTCTTGTTGGAAATTGGCTTTGCTTCAATGATTCTTGATCTAGTATGTTCGTTTTGAGTTATGGGATAGTGTTCCAGTCACGTATCATGGTTCTGAGTAAGCAGATGTATTGGTATAACGGCGAGTACTAAAGAACCGATGAAGATCCCTCCCCATGCCCAGGATGTTTAACATGAAAACGAACTATTTTAAACTCGGCATTATCAAATCAGCACCTCAAACAGAAGAACTATAAATGTGTTTGTGTGTGTGTGTGTGGGGGGGGGGCTTCTTTATGAGACGTGAAAGTCTCGTATATATCATCTAAGTGCTGCTGACATTTTCAGGTTTTCTAAATGAACGCAGACGTTTGCATTAATTACTTTTGGACTTGAACAAATGGGACCACGTTTGCCAATGGGGTAAACGCACTTGCGTATCCTTGGTGCTCTCTTTACATTTATTATCTAGGTAAAGTGTAAAGTCTTTTTGGTAGATTTCCTTTCTTTTTGTGAATATTGAATATCTATGCAAGTTGCAGCTGGCCCATTTCCAAGACAATCTTGAATTTCTACGACGAGTTTATAATCTTTGGTTGGGTTGAATCGCCGTCGATCTATAAAGTGATGTGCTGTTTAACTGCCAAGGAAATCAAAGTGTTTTGTGAAGTTCTTCCCGAACTTTGTTTCGAGTTTATGCATTAGAAATCTGCTGTTTGTACTGTCTATAGATAATTGATTTGGTTGTCAATCCTTACATCGATAATATATGAAGAGCATTAAGTCTAATGGATATCAAAATTTAGATTTCTATAATTATAAATGTTTCGTGTTGCTGATGCTGTTGTTTGACATTTATAATATCTGTTTTTTTCTATGTTTCTGAAATTTCCGTCATTTTCCTGAAAATCTATTTAAAATTCGCATAACCTATGGAAAATATGTTGTTGTTCCTTTAGGTGATAATACACTGTTATTTTGCATTTCAAAATAAGAAAAATGTGAGTTACTGCCTTGAAATTTTTAATAAAAATATGTACTTTTGAAAATACAACTCTTAGTGTTGTTGTTGTTTGACATTTGTAATATTCGCTTCTATTATGTTTAATTTCCGGAGTCTTCCGAAAAAAAAAATGATTTAACCCTTTTCTTACCAAAGGGGGGGGGGGCACCCCAGTGAACTTTTATCCGCTGTGCTAAAACGACAAACGCTTTCATAAAAAGCTTCCAGGTAATCATTTTAGCGAATAAATGTGAAGCCCCGTCGATCGGGTATGCCGTCAAAGTCGAAGGGTAGATGGGGTGGTTGCATTTAGGGTGCATTTTTGAAAATATTCTTCACAAGGTGACTCTAAAACCCTACGTTTATGTAAAACAACTCAATTGCCATCATTTAGAGCTGAAAAATGCATGAAAATCAGATATTCCTACCTTTTTTAGCTTAAAACTGGATTTCACCCTTTTTTCTGTGGAAAATGCAAATGCCGACTGGCGGATTTTATAACGTTATTGTGATGCCATGCTAGGTATGTTAGTACTTTTAATATCAATGGTGTTATGATGTCTCATAGACATCAAAGGTCAGAAATACCCTTTAAACACAAACAAATGAGCCTTGTGCACAAGTGATCTGAATTTTATAACATAACACAGATTAAATGATTTAATCGGATTGGTTCAAGAATTTGGTATGTCCAAAACAACATTACATATAACAAAATTACACACAATTTAAGATTATGATACTTATTAGAGTCCAATAATAAGTGTCCCGAGTTAAAAGAAGCGTTGCAGTTCAACGATGATATGTCCTCACAGCGAAGACTTCAAAATGACAGTATGCAAAGTCACACTTAAAAATCCTCAAGTAATATTCCATGGGAATCTACTAAGTCCTGAGATAACTTTTATCCAGCAGTTCAAGACGACAAGGTTGAATAAGTCCCTCGACGATACTAATATTCCACAGTATATCAGTACAAGATATAATCACCACGATTTCTATCTGTCCCCAATTTGGAATCCTATTTTGATTCCCAGCACTCTTGGCCTCAAAGACGACAGTAGAATAATTATAGCGGTTTGTTCACGTGGAATTGAAAATATAATAAATCCTGGCACCGTGTACTGTGCAGGTCTGCCATTTATTGCAGATAAAAACTAGCTAGCTACTTGTTACTGGGTTGCTGCTGGCAAATCTAATCTCTCCTTAGGATTTCACAAAGTTCCCAATTCTTAAAATATATATTACCACAGCATCATGCATAAACATAACCTTGCACTAGCTGACCAATGGGGTCTCACATTAATGACATCATCTGCATTGCACCAACTTACATAAATAACATTATGGGAAACCCCCAAATTTGGTAATTTGTTTTGATCTCAATGCATAAACAAGATGACTCATTTTCTAGATTTAGACCTTTTGGGGAATCCCATTCATTTCTTGCATAATCTCTACCTAGATGTAAATAACAGGTGCGTGATCAACATTGCACAAACAACACCAGGGGAATTACCCTTTCTCTTTTTAATAGTAAACAAAGTACTTTTCCCGTGAGAAATCACTATCCACTAGAAATCACTATCCACTAGTATCAAAATCATAAGCATCGAGTGGTTAATTACAAATTCCCGGGTGGTAACCACACCCTTGGTAAACCATGTTACAAAAAGAAAAGGCTTGGTGAGACGAGGGTTAAAATTTGCATGAACTATGGAAAATGTATTTATTATTCCATTAGGCGATAATACATTGTTATTTTACATTATACAATAAAAGAATGAGTTGCTTCCTTGCATTTAACAAATATTAATATCAAGAATCTTTGGAAAAAGTCTTATATTAAAGAAAACTACCATAAAAATAATTAAAACAATCTAAAGCTAAAAAATGAAATGAGGTTAATTTATTAATTCTTTATGAAAATCCGTTCACAACCTAATATGCTTAGAGCAATATAGTCATAAGAGTGGTTTCTGAAAAGGGGTCAATTTGTTTAGTGCCACGTGCATTATTTTGTTACAAGAAAGTCATAATTAAATGATAACAAAATTACTTAAAGAGACATAGGGACATTTTGAAAGATTTTTTTTTTCAAATCCATAATTTTACATGGTTGTAATTCTTTTATGTGTTAACTCCCACCTGATGTGATTAAGTTAAAAACAACATGTTTATGTGCAAACAGAATGTTTATTTTTTAAACTCCGGAGTGTTTTATTTGTGTCGTCTGCAAGAGGGCACATAGGATTGCTTTGGTAGTGTGTCTGTGTGTGTATCTGTGTGTGCTTTGGTAGTGTGTCTGTGTGTGTATCTGTGTGTGTGTGTGTGCTTTGGTAGTGTGTCTGTGTGTGTTATCTGTCTGTGTGTATGTGCTTTGGTCGTGTGTCTGTGTGTGTATCTGTGTGTGTGTGTGCTTTGGTAGTGTGTCTGTGTGTGTTATCTGTCTGTGTATCTGTGTCTGTCTGTGGTCAAAATGTGAACCGTAACATAATTGCCCGCTGTTTCCACATACATTCACACATTTTCATGCCCCTTGCATGTAATGGTCCTTGGGTAGTGGCCCACACTCACAGTAGCCCTTCTCACGAGTGGGGTCAAAGATCATCTACAGATCATTTCCCAAAAATAGTCAGAATTATAAAATTGCTTGGTGTATCCACATAATTTAGATTGATTTTCATGAAATTTAGGGTAAATTGGTCCTTGGGTAGTGCCCCGTGCACATGTAAGTGACCTCTTGTGACCTTGGTGACCTCATGTGACCTTTGCAGCCCCCCAAAAAGGTCCGAATTATTGGTGTATCCACATATGTTAATCGATTTTCATGACACTTGCATACAAGTGTCCCACATGT
Source organism: Ophioderma brevispina (assembly GCA_023653785.1). Taxonomy (NCBI): domain Eukaryota; kingdom Metazoa; phylum Echinodermata; class Ophiuroidea; order Amphilepidida; family Ophiodermatidae; genus Ophioderma; species Ophioderma brevispina. The sequence goes on along the minus strand of JAMKCH010031101.1, from coordinate 350 downwards.
TGGTGACCTCATGTGACCTTTGTACCGATTCACAGACCGCAAAGGCACGGCAGACGACACATGCGTTCCTTGAAGATTTGTTTCTATAGTTTGAAGGATGCTAAATCAGATTTTTTTTGGTCCAACCTCTGGGAAATGTGGGGAACATTGTAAAATAAGGGGGTACAGAAAAATATACGGGCACATAATAATGTACCCTTTATTGAAAAATAAAGTACACATTATTTCGCCAATACTTCATTTTGAGAACTATTTGGTGATTGTTTTCCTGCGTTAAATTAATTTAATTGAATTATATACATCCTGATTAATAAGCTAATATAATTCCCATTTTGATCTTCTCGCATTAT
>JAMKCH010031100.1:0-18695 GCA_023653785.1 Ophioderma brevispina | reverse complement strand
GCATACTTTTTCAAGATATTATCATGTATCAAACTCAAATTTCCCCACAAAACATTGTACATGTACACGCATATCTTGCCTATTTGCATTATTCATGAGGTAATGAGTGTATGGAGTATGCAAAGGTGTATGCATGCATGTGAGTTGAGCACTGTGTGGATGAAGCGTACATTCTACGGTGCATGTACAACTATCGGCTGAGGGGCCGAGGGGAGTTGATCAAGATTTGTCTTTTTGCGATGCAAGGGGTCTTATGTAGGGTCACATATGAGGAGGTCAAAGGTCATTCAGGGGTCACTTAGGTCATATCTTGTGAATGTTGTATACGTGTTTGGTTAAATGTCTAGCATTTAAGTGCAGTGATGGATCAAGTTCATACTTGGTATGCTTATACATTGATGCAAGGGATCTTATGTGGAGTCACAGATGAGGTCAAAAGTCATTCAGGGGTCACTTAAGGTCAGATCTTGTGCATGTGGTATACAGTGCAGTGATGGATCAAGTTCATACTTGGTATGCTTGTACATTGATGCAAGGGGTTTTATGTGTGGTAACAGATAAGGAGGTCAAATGTCATTCAGGAGTCATTGGTATACCTTTTGTTAAAATGTTGTTTATCATTTTAGTGCAGTGATGTGGCATTTCTTTTTCCCCAAAACAGGTTACATTAGCAGACTATTCTATAAACAAACAGCAGAGTAACTTGCTGTTTGTTTATGAAGTCCCACCAGTTCTGTTTTTCGCTGTACACTGTTGAAACATGAGAAGTCATTCAAAAATATATAATTTTATACATTTCTTGTATACTTATTCTTCAACCACATAATCGGACGATCTATTTGGGACCGCTGTTTCTATTTTTTAATTCAATGCTTGCCAGTTTCTCTGAGTTTCTGTATAATATTTGTCTTTTTCAATAGTTTAATAATATTCTTGCTTTCTTTCTACAATGCTTTAACTTTTAACTTTTGCCTTTTCTCTTTAATTGCCTCTTCACAATTTTTTTCTTTTCTACATAAATGTTATGCTCAAGTATTCTTTTAGCACCTCCCAATTTCAATTTGTAGACCGAATGTTTCCACTTGTCCAAAACTTTCTGAAAATAGCCTCCTCCCTGACTCTTTGCTTTTTTAGTTTAGAAAACATCTGATGAAGATAACCCAAAAGTGAATTTGCCACAGTAATATCATTTCCATGCAAAATATATGCTAATACTGAGTGACAAACAGGTTTGTCCACTATGCATCCTGAAGCACATGATGATTTAATGATGTTAAGCAACAACTTGTCGATAGGTAAAAGCCAATCTCCACTTTTATCAACAGGAAGTCGAACAACAACAGTATAATGCAAGGTACAGCAAACAACAGTATAATGCAAGGTACAGCAATACTATAGAAAACACTAACATGGAAGTACTTGCCATTGTTTTGATGTTACTTTTGCATGTCCTCCAGGTCAAATTTGTTTCCCAGATCCTTTACAAATTGGATGGACATGCAATAGCCACAGTGGACGAAGACCTTCTTGAACTCCCCAGCGTCCAGCTTGTACTCAACAAGTGGCCTCCTCTCTTAAAGCAAAATTTTAGAGTTTGTGATTTATTTTTGCAAAGTCTCCAGCAGCATTTATTGTGCGATTGTCCCAACCCTCCCCAAGAACTTCGGTGAAGTTGTGTGGTTTGTTGCTGTAATAAAATCCCTGTGATTCCTCCATGTAGGAAGTGCAAGTTCATTGAATGTCACAAGCCTATCTGCTTCCCTGGAAGCATGTAGCTGCTCTTTGATCTGAAATGAAATACAAACATCAAACTTCTCCTCTCTTCAGCTGAATTCCTCTTTTTTTGTTGGCCAAATTTACACATTTTCTTTTATATTCAGCCCTTTTTTTTATCTGTTTTACCCAAATTTCATGCTGTTTTTCAGCTTCATTTAGCATTTCCTCTTTTTTCACTATGAGGCAGTTTCAGGTCTGGAAATACACAAAGTGTGAAAGTGTAAACATAGTGTTTAAAATGTAAAACTTTCTCAGTGTGAAGCGCATGTACTGCCTGTAGCTTATAGAAGCTGCATTTTTTTTAATATAACAAGCTCATATATCAAGGTATTATGAGAATATTTTTGGGGGTTCAATTTAGCAATTAAAGTTTAATTTAGCAATGAATTTAATTTTACCTGAATTGATATTTGTTGAGTGAAATGTCTGAAGGCATCCGAGTCATCAATGTCAGTGGGTAGTGGGTACAGCTACGGCATCCACTTTTGGAATCCACTGATCTCAAAACTTGGGCCAACCATCCTAATGCACATACAAAACCCCAAGTTTGTTTCCCACGATATTTGGTGGGGAGGGTATGCAAGTACCAGGCGATCAAGAAGAGAACAAAATACACATAAACAGAACAAGAACCTTTAATTGTCTATGTAACACTTTACATTGCAACCAAGGTTTTTTGAGCATGGCATTTAAAAGCTTGATCAAATTTGCAATCATTGGGAATTTAAGACAAATTTACCAATTTCCAGCTGATTTTGCAAGTCATTAATTTGTGTAAACAAATTGATGTTGGCATGCCTGGAGGAAATTGGGGAATGACATTCCCAGGAAATTTTGCTATTTGGAGGGAATTTTTTACCTATATCGTCGGTTGTATTACATAGTGACGGATGTTAAACAAAATACGAAAATTTGTTTCTAAGAAAATCGCATTTGAAAAATCGCGAACTCTAGAGGGTCCGTACACATCCTTACATACGATTCAAACTATCAAATTTGATTAAGAAACGAAATTAACAACTAAAAATTTATTTTAGCTAATATTCGTGAATTTTTACTTAATAAAATGGATGTAATACATTGGAAAAGTTAACCATCACATTCGTCACACCAAAATTTACGCAAAGCGGCGATTATGTTCATGACATAGTGACGGATGTTGAATTTTCCCTATACTAAAGCGTTATTCAACATCCGTCATTATGGAAAACAACGATCGGCGTTCTCTGAACATCCGTCAAACCAACATCCGTCACGCGGGAATTATCTGCTCAATCTGTTTATGACAGAGTGACGGATGTGGACTGGATTGCCGAGTTGCCCGCTTTGAACTTAAATATAATATAAATTTCCTTCTAATATCGATATTTATAAATTAATTACATATTTTGTTTGGGTCGTATAAACTTATTTAAGATAGAATATTTGCAAACAAACCGTTATTTAAAGCCCCTGGGGGGAAATAAAGTTACACTCTTTGACAGAGGGTTTCAACATCCGTCACTAGTAATAACCAAAATGTCTGTTAGGCACACATACATCAAAATGCAAAATTTCTAATTAAGATTAAAAATTAAAAAAAATGCCCCCCCCCCTACTTGCAAGGTAGGCATTGGCATGTTTGAAGATTTTGGTTATTTAGTACCATTCCCTGATTTTCGTTAAAAAATGATATAAAAAATTCAACACCGTCACTATGTAATGCCACCCGACGATTATTATAAAGAAATACATAGAATTGAATGGACATTTTGAAATCTTGGAGGGAAATTTTGCATCTTGGAAAGGAAATTGAATTGTATTCCTGTGAAATTTTGCATTTCCAGCCCTGCAGGTGGTGTCCTTCCAGCTCTGCATCTGCTTTTAATTTCTCTCAACTCCTCAGTCAATTTCCAATTTTCTTTGTTGCAGGCTTGGGTTATATTAAAACATTTAAAAAAGGTTAATCAACACTAGTATTTCAAAGAAAAGGGCTGGATCAAGCACTGCCTACAGGGGCGTTGGACCCTGAACGTCAGACTGTTGAACTTAAACCTTTAGCCTTGACAAATAGATATTTTGAAGGCTTCTAAGAGATTTGGCCCGAAATTATGCCCCAGGGACCATATGCTCCAGACCATATGCTCCTAGAGCATATGGTCATGGAGTATATGTCCGCGAGCATATGGTCCTGGAGCATAAATAATCTGGAAAAATCTTCTAGTCAAATTGCTCCAGGAGCATATTGAATACACAAATGGTCCAGGAGCAAATGGCAAATATGCCCTGGAGCAGTTGGAGCGATATTTTAAATACTGCTCCAGGACCATATTTTGCCATATGCTCCTGGAACCATTTCCGTATTCAAATATGCTCATGGAGATATTTGACTTAGAATATTTTTCCAGATTATGTTATGCTACAGGACCATATGACTCAAGGACATATGCTCCAGGACCATATGGTCCCCGGAGCATATGGTCCTGGAAACATTATGGTCCTGGAGCATTTAATTTCGGGGGCCAAATATTCCTTAGAAGCTAGAGCATATGTTTACCTGAGTGTCTGTAATAAATAACCCCCAAAGTGTGTATTTTTTTTTCAAAAAAGGGGGGCATTTTGTATAGGTAATTATTTCCATTGCCAAACTGTAGCCTAGCAACATCTGGGAATACCCAGTGGTTTCACAAGCTCAACAACGTCAACAATTGCTTTTGCATCAACATTTGTACAAAATATTTATGTCTTACCCAAAATTTAGGAAAGAACTGTGATTGTGACTAGCACCCTTCTATTCAGAATTCCTGGATCTGCCTGCCCCTGAATATTATGGCCATATATCATGTTTCCCTAGTACTTTTTGGATCTTGTCTATCATCTGCAGTGTGATGCAATATGTTTACTCCCTTGATCTGGTTTTTCCATGCACGAGCTTACCACCCTCGGATATATTGTATGATAAGTTTCCCATTCTTTTTTTGACATATTCAACAACATCCATTTTTGTAGACATTTGGCAGTTTCGTCCTCATGTGCTTCCTCCGCCTATTCTTCGATGTTTTACTTGCCATTCCATTTCTTCTATTCCAGTTTTGTTCTTGTGCATTTTCGGTTTTAGTACCATGCTTTGAATCTCCATCGCATATCATGTATCAAAACAAAGGTTGGGTGTTTTAAATTTTTGTCCATCGTTCCAAAATTATTGCTACCACATTACCCTTCATGTCTTCAATCACAACCCGCCATAGTTTTCATCATTCTTCCAGTTGTACTTAAGAGTTTGGCTCTTTTCAGATAGGTATCATACCTGTATTTGCCTTGTCTTAACGTCTTCAAAATCTTTCCATCATCGGAGAGTTTCTTTTGTGTACTTTACAGGTGCAACAAGAAGATTCAAATAACAGGTGTCAAAACGATGTTGAAAATTCTGATTTGGCTCTGGTGTAAGCTTATACCAAAATAAGCCCATCTGTAAGGATTAAGCCGAGAACTGTTTTTCTTGGTACACAAAAAATAGAAATTTCTAATTTCGTATAGTAGTTGGTGTTGTGTGTCTTCCCGTATATTTTTTCATGCTAAATTGATTTTTATTGCTGGTTTTGGGTTTCAGTAGGAGCCTAAACTGTCAGAAAATGATGGGGTGCAAATTTTCCTACTGATTACCCCTTCCTCAAGGGGGTAAATGGTAAATGTTAGTACAGGAAAAATTTAAAATCCAAGTCAAATTGTGGTTTAAATGTATACTATGCGTTCCTTCCTCATAAGGCTTACAATAAGTATATATTTGCCTAGGTTCCAACCTTTAGTTAAAGCGGTATAGCCCATATGGTTCAAGGTCACCCTGGGGTAAATGGCTTCGATTTTTGTTGAAAGTGTGTCATATGAGTCCTTGTTCATACGAAACAGAAAATGCATTTTACTGTTTTGGTGATATCATCACCATTTCGACACCACCATGGAAAATTCTGGTGACCCCCATACACCATGTCGAGACCCTTGCTATTTTGGCTATGTAATTACCTACCCACCAAATGTCACAACACTGTAAAATAATAACATTTGTGGATCCTGTGAGACCATACAAAACTTAATCACCAGTTCAACAAAATCTGAGCTTGGGTAAGTTTTTACCCAGATTACCTTGAACATTATCGGGGGCTATAGCGCTTTAAACTAAAGGTCTGAACCAGGCAATATATATTTTTTTTAATCCGTAAGAGAACGAACATGTTATGTACATAAAAACACAATTTGGACTCGATTTTAAAATGTTTCCCTAGTACTTTTGGATCTTGTCTATATAGGCAGTAAGTGTGGGGGGGGGGGGGGAGTCAATTATGTTTAGTTCCTTGATTGGGGAGTTTCCATCAGAGGTGTCCACCCTCGGAATATATTGTATGTAATGTTTCCCATTCTTTTTTGTACATATTCAACACCATCCATTTTGATTAGACATTTGGCAGTTTCGTCCTCATGTGCTTCCTCCTATTTATTCAGATGTTTACTGCATTCCCGTTCTATATGCAGTTTTGTTCTGTGCATTTTCGATTTAGTACAATGCTTTGACTCTCCAGCGCATATCATGTTATCAAAAGCAAATTTTGGTTTTTTATTTTTGTTCATAGTTACCAAAATAGGGCTACCACTTGACCTTCATGTTTTCATCACACCGCATAGTTTTTCCTCATTCTTCCAGTTGTGAAATTAAGAGTGTTGGCTCTTTTAGATAGTATCATACCTGTATTGCTGGGCGCTCTAAAGTCTTCAAAAATCTTTCCACTCTCGAGCGAGAAGGAGTTCCTTTTAGTGTAATTTAAAGGTGCAACAAGAGATTTCAAATAACAGGTGCTCCAAAAAGATGTGAAAATTCTGATTTTGCAATGGTTGTAAAGCTTTATACCAAAAATATGCCCATCTGTAAGGATTTAAGCGAGAACTGTTTCTTTGGTAAAAAAATAAGACATTTCTAATTTCGTATAGTAGTGTGGGTTGGTGTGTATTCCCGTTAGGATTTTCATGCTAAAAGTGATTGTATTGCTGTTTGGGTTTAAGTAGGCCAAAACTGTCAGAAAATGATGGGGTGCAAATTTTCGGATGATTGACCCCTCCTGCAAGGGGAAAAATGGTAGTACCGGGAAAAATTTAAAATCAAGTCAAATGTGTTTTAATGTATACTATGCGTTCCTCTCCTATAAGGATTACAATAAGTTATATTTGCCTAGGTTCCAACTTTAGGTAAAGCGGGGTATAGCCCCATAATGGTTCAAGGTCACCCTGGGGTAAATGCATTCGATTTTGTGAAGTGGTGTCCTATCGATTCCTCATGTCATACTGAAACAGAAATGCCATTTTAACTGTTTTGGTGATATCACCATTGCCACATCCAGGGAAAATTCTGGTGAACCCCATAGACCATGTAGAACCTTGCTACATTTTGCTATTGTAATTTACCAACCAAATGTCACACACGTAACTAATTACATTTGGGATCCTGTGAGACAATACAAACAAGCGTATCACAGTTTCAAAAAATTGAGCATTGGGTAATTTTTACCCACAGGATGACCTTGAACCATTATCGGGCTATAGCGCTTTAACTAAAGTCGGAAATAGCAAAGATATAGTTTTTTTAATCCGTCATAAGGAGACGAAAACATGTTAGGTGTACATTAAAAAACAATTTGACCGATTTTAAATTTTTCCCTGTAGTAACGTTTTCTCCCTTGAGGCAGGGGGCAAATCAGTCTGAAAATATGAACCCCTAATTTTATGACTGCCTGGTCCCTATTGAATGAAAAAACAGCAAGAAAAATCACTTTAGCAGCAAACTCCTACGGGAACGGTTTTCATGACATTACCGTCCCACATCGTATAGGAGCAAATATCGAAATTCAGCCTATGTTTTCTATTGAAAATAAAGCATATACAAATCACTTTTTGTTTTCAATTTTAAGTGATTTCTGTAACCAAATAAAAGGTAGGGAATCTATTGAGCGTATAGTCTTTATGAAATCCATACATATCACAGAAAATATGGATGACTTTAAATCTCTCGTTGCACCTTAAGGAGTAGTAAGTTGAGTTCATTTGGTTCATGTTTGTATTATGACAATATTTGGAAAAGCACTTGAAAAATTTACCAGTAGCTGATGAGATTACCAAACAAATACCATTGCTGGCTTTTGATGACTTCTTACTCTTTCATTGTCTTCTGCATGATTCCTCTTTGGTCTGCTTACTCCCAATTGTCGTAGAAATGCTATTCTCAGGAAATTACTGATTTCAGGAATTGTTTTTTTTTACTCCAAATTTCTGCATTTTTATTTGGTACTCTCTGCCAAAATGTACTCACTTTTTATCCTCCTGGCCTGATAAGCCATAAATGGACAACCCATTTAAATTCCACATTGCTGTGTATTGTAATAGGAAAAACAGTAGGAGCTAAGCATTTCGGGATTTTCATTTCTTAATAAGATAATGCCTACTATTAGGCTTCCCCACAGTCAAAAGTGATTCAAAAAAAAATGTAAGCCCCAAAAATTGGACAAGGGACTTGGATATCATTACCATGAAGGAGAATTTCCCTTCCACATTCTTGGCAGAATGACATCTTGGCTTCAATCATTCACTTGGCTTCTTTCAGTGTGCCTTCCTAAGATCTTGTCCTCCCACATTAGTCAACGCAATGTTCAAGCATGACGAACTGTGTTTAGAAATGGCATTTTTCATTCTTAGGGCATGCCCTTTGTCATCTTTCCTGTAGTAAATATATATGTGTATATACAGATATCATTACCGTGAAGGGAGAATTTCCCCATCCAGAATCTTGGCAAATAAGTTCTTTTCAGTAGTGCATTCCTAAATGCCTGTCCTCCATATTTAGTTCAACGCAATATCAATTCATGACAACTGTGTGGAAAATGGCATTTTTCCATTCTTAAGGCATTGCCCTTTGCCATCTTTCCTGTAGTATATAATACTACAAATTTATAAAGCATACATATCCGCCAAGAAAGGTGTCAATGACAATAGAACTACACAATCTAAGCAACAACCACTATTAAAAATATACATCCATAAACAATTTTAAAAATTACCAATCATCATATACAAAAAAATGATGAAATGCTGCATTAAATAGACATGCATAATGTAATACAAATGAGAAACAACAACCGAAATACAATCAGAAAATATAATATCACAATTTTTTAAAAACTTTGTTAAAAAAAGATATTTCCATTTTTTTTCTGCATCAGGGTATTGATTGAAGTGGAAATGTATTTGATGTGAAGTGGAAGCTTCTTCCAGATAAGTGTTGGCTGCCGCGAGAATGATATCTCTCTCGGCTCCCCAAAAGATATGATTTTGGAAACAACCAGATTCATTTTATTAGCAGAGCGCAAAGATCGTGAAGGATTGTATGGCATAATAATCATCATATGTGCCGGTGCAATGCCATTTAAGGATTAAAAACAAAAAGCATCATTTGAAATATTCCTGTATGTTCACAGGTAACCAGTGGCAACTCGCATAAAATAGGAGTAATTCAGAGTGAATTTTCTAGAAGGGGTAATAACATGGGCAGCTGAGTTTTGTTATATATAGATCAAAAAATGCATTTTGATAGTTTCTTCCATTTGCATCTTTAGGTAAATATATTCTAATGTATTATCATTCATGAAGTTTATTTTGTCACGCTTTAATTAAATGAAAGATCATTCCCATCAGATAGTCACAGCAGACTATAAGCTACAGCCGTTTCAATCAAGTAGTCTGGTGAAAATATAAAACAAAGTGTTTTTTCGGGTAGCCGTATGCAAATGCAAATGGTGCGTCTGTGGGGGGTTCGCCACTCCTCCCGCACAAAGAGTCTGTTTTGCATTCCAGAATATGCCGGTACCATTTATACTCCATGGGTGGGCGGTACCCATTTATACTCCATGGGTGGAGAGAAGCAAGCAGGTAAAGGTGCCGTATACAGCTACCTAACCCCGGGGTTCGGTAGCCCCGAAGTGTTTCTGTAGCCGTACGCACCATCCTTAAGGTCATCGTACTACCTACAACAATATTTCCAAGTAATCCACAACCCTGGGAATGAAAAAAAATAGAAGATGTCGGGAAAGATTTACGTTCAAATTATCCCATTTGTCTTATTGTAAATAGACCATTTCCACATACATGTAGAGGAAACATACTTTGTTATCTCTAACACACTGCACATTTTTGGATATGTTGGTCCTTAACACACAAAACCCTCAACAAAACGAACTCAACACACATTCACCACCTTCACCATCGGTGGTCTGTCGCACGAATGTTTTTTGACAACTTATTTGCATATTAAGATTGTTTAAAACTCATTTTTGTGTTTAAAACAACTTGCTTAACGATTGAACTGTTAAAATGCTGTTTAAAAAAACTCTATTATTATCTTCATAATAGTTTTTTGCTCTTATAGAAAAGAACGTTCTGGTCAGTGTCATTTTATAAACCACTTTGTTAATTTTTATACTTCCAAAACATAACTGTCAGTTTTTCTAGTAAATAGCTAAAACTTTCTTTTTCAAATGACAAACAATTGTTGAAAGTATTGATTGTGGCGAAGTTTCAATTTCTACATATCGTAATAATCAAGAGCGTTTTGTTATGTATAGGATAAGGCAAAGAGAAGTGGAATGGCTAACACAATCACTATAAGTACAATTCGCCTTACTCATTTTTTGCAGCAGCTTTCTGCAGCTAAGTACATTAACTGCTTTTGGCATACCTTTGTCTTAAAAATGCACTTGGTCCCTCGCGTAAATGCGATTTTGTCATCAAACAAACAGAACGTAGACACAAAATAGCTGACCATCCGACCGTAGACTGGGCCCCCCGGCTCAATCCGCACCTCACCTCACCCCACCCCTGCACAGGCCAAAAGCAGGAGGGGAGCTAGAACTTCATGTCAATTCTAATATTCCAATAATTCTTTTTCAGTACCAGATACTTTTTCATACTTTTTCATAACTTGTTTCTTATAAATCGAGTGTTGTATACTCTTTATTACAAAATCGCTATCACTCATGAAAGTTGTGTTTTTTCGTCAATTATCAGTGCAGTCCAAAGGTGGGACGCTTTGATCTGAATCTAAATTGTCATTTACAATTTTAAATATCTAACCCGTAATAAAATTTAATTTCCAACATTTTAAATCTGGTAACTGTTTTGCAATGATTGAATCAGTAAAAGTGATCAGGGATGATATTTTAATTAGTTTTTATCAAACCGACAATGTGGGTGTAAAGTATAATTTATTATGGATATTCTGATGCAGTAGGCTTTCACCTAATAACAACTTGAAAACTAAAAATGTTTGAAACTTGGTGAGAACAATCTGGTTCAATCAGTGCGAAGGCTATTGAACGAGATCTTAGATTGGTCCAAAAATAATAAAGCAACTGCACTGATACATTTGATATTTTATATATTTCCTGTCCTACTGACAAACCCATGCAGTACAATCTCGAAAGAATTATTTAGTTCTTCATGTGGATAGGCTTTGTATTTCCCTTACCCCCGTTTCTCGCCATACGTCTGTCCATTTTGGAACTGCCCTCGCTTAAGGTTGCCCCTAACTGAGGAGCCACTTACCCGTCATCGGCTAACATGTGACGTGTTCTTCGGGGATCCCATACAATTGCTCAATGAAGTAGCTTGGTTGGTTGTTTGAAATTTAGCAGAACTTAAATGCTACGCATTTTTAAAACGGGCATTTGCCAGCATGCCTTGCGGCTCGTACCTGCCTTCCTGTCTTAGGGTGCCCCTTAATTTGAGGGTGCTTAAAGCAGCGATCACTATATTTTGTAGCGTTACATGGTTTTTGAGCACAAGAGAAACAATTTTATTGGCAGGGATCCTCTGTAAGAAATGGAGGGAAATATTTTTTAGTTGGTGAAAACGAACATTCATTTTTAGTGTCCTGACTCCTGGGGATCCTGAAAAACCAGGCGTAAAAATAATAAATTCCCCGGCGATAAAGAACAAATTGTTGCTCGTACAGACTCATGGAATCCTTATGGTTTCTCCAGTTGGGGAAGGGTTCTAAATTCTAAATAGAATACAAACAACAAAATAGTCGCAATTCATATTTCTAGTGTTTTTAACACTTAATGACAAGGGGTTTTCACTCCCTGTTTCACTCCAATGAAAATTTGCTATTTGGGCTGCAAAATTAGGGCAAAACATTGTTTTCAAACACGCGAAAATTGGGCAAAAGACGGAAAATTCAAATGAGCCCTTGCGCTTACATCAAACCTTATTTATGTGATATCTATTCTAAAGACCCAATTAACATATATTTAACACAAGCCTGCAGTTTTTAGGGAACCCTATACATCATTTTTTCCATAGATTTTGTACAGTAACATTTTAGCATGTTCCCGATGAATTGTTTGTTTTCACACATAGGGTTATTATTTTTAATGTTACTAATGTTTACTTACATTTAGTGTCTGAACATATATAAGCAAATAAAATTGCTTTGGTCTTTCAATTTTCTTGATGGACATGATTTCAAAATAAATTCCTCTGCTGACAAGGAAAGAGCATTGTTTTCTCTTTTGAGTCATTAACCACAAAGTATTTGGCGTATCCATGCATGTGGTGAAAGGTGAGCAAAGGGGAAATTTTTCCAAAATAGGGTAACCTGTTTCTTGCTTTTTGGGGTCTTCCACATTACTTTTGAAAGACCTGCCAATCGATTTTATTTTTATTTTGAAAAATTTTAAAAAATACTGGAGTTGCCCTTTGTTTTGGTTTTTTTTTCTTGTTTTGTTTTATTTTTGTTTGACTTCATTTTTATCCCCTTTCAGTGGCAACTGCAACTTCGGTGATATGGTCTCCATGTCCATCTGTTGTACATTGATTTGAGCGTCCTATTTGTTTCACCACTGGTAGCCTCTATGGCCCTTCCTCACTGCCAAGCGCCTTCATTTAATGGCTATCTGCCCCTGGCTTGATCTTGAGGATAAATTTCCTTTCCTTCAAATTCATGTCTGTGACAGTTCAACATAAGTTTTATAGCTGCTTGAGCATTGTCTCAGCAATCCCAACTTTGAAGATACATAGAAGGTTGTGTGTCGTTGTATATTATATATTGGTACTGAATTTGGCGGAGTTGTTTTAATTTTCTATACAAAGTCATTTTTAACATGTCATATTTCCCTTTGAATTTTATGGTATCATCATAAATTTGGTGTCATTTGGGAAGAATAACTAATTACTTTTTAGTAAATGTAAAAGAATTTTTTAAGAATGACTTCTTACGATCTTTCTTAATATTCTAATTAAGAGTAGCGGAGGAGGCTAGGGAGGGGGAGGCTAGGGAGGAGGTGGGTACTGGGTACTGTGACATTTGGCCTTTTTTAACTCCATGGATGTAACTAAATCTTAGAGTTCTTCTGATAGGTTGTGTAGTTAAGGGATAAATACTTTTGTAAATTTTGCGAATGTTTTAAAGAGACTTGTTAATTTCCCTATTATTTTGACTGAACACCATAATTGTCTATCCGATGCGGAGCACACTTTTTAAAAAAAGAGGAATGAATCTCGAATATCTCTTTCAAATAACTTTCAGGAATTTGAATAAATTATCACAATATACATGAATCATCACTCTCAGATTATATTTAATGTTGGAACACTTCATTAAGGGTATTTTTGGCAAGAAATCTATCGGCACATAATATAATGAAATATCCCTAAAATAAGACGTACCAGATGGTTTTCATGGTCATTGGAATTATTCCTTGCTAAAAAAATCCAATTATTGCCGACAATGTCACGACTGTACAACAATCAATGGAAGCTGCCATCTTTATTCCTGTGCTTATTTACAACCGCACGCAATACCGAAACAGAAGTCCAGCGTGATATATTTTGCTGAGACCCTTCCTCAACCAATACGCGTAATTGTCAGCCAGCGCCCCTTTTTTGAATTGACAAATCCAAATCAGATTTGGAAGAACCTTCCTCAACTCATACGCGTATATTGTCAGCCAGCGCCCCCTTTTGAATTGACACATTACCAATCAGATGTGGAGACCTTCCTCAACTCATATAACGCGTAATATATTGTCCAGCCACGCCCTTTTGAATTGACAATACCAAATCAGATGTGGAGACCTTCCTCAACTCATACGCGTATATTGGCCAGCCAGCGCCCCTTTTGAATTGACAAATACCAAATCGTATTGTGGAGACGATCCCCTCATACCGTAGTATTGGTCAGCCACGCCCCTTTTGAATTGACAATCCAACTCATACGCGTATATTGTCAGCCAGCGCCACATTCGTCCTTCAGGGACAACAATGGATGATTTTACCAGAGCGCGGGGACCACGTGAGACAAAAATTGTCCTAAATACATCGCCTAAAACTTTTTTTTTTTCTTCTGAGATGATTGTGTGTGAAGGTTTTTTGGTATTGTATGTGTATGTTGTCCGCAACTTGGTGCGATTTATTTCTTCTTTCTTCTGCTTGGGTTTTGTTTTTACTTTATGCCGATACACTGAAATTAACTGCCAAATGGCGCGTAACACTAAATCACTCTAAATATGATGGCGATGTTTAATATGCCATATCTAAAATGACTAAACTCACTATAATCATTTAAAAATCAACCTCTTTACACGTTTCAGTTGTGGTCTAGCAGAAAATTGTTAAAAACATCCAAATATTGTCACGGCGGGGTGTGTAATTAGAGAGCTCGAAGTACGCTTGGTATTTTATGTGTTTAAATGGAGCATAATTTAGTGTGTGATCTCGGGTATCATACATTTGCATCAATTGAAAAGCTTTTGTTTGGTTTGAAAATTTAGCAGAAATTCTACCAATTTTTAAAACCGCAGTTGCCAGATGTTTTGCAACTCATACAATGCCTGTCCGTCTTAGGTTGCTCCTAACTTTGAGGGGGCTTACCTGTCATCGGCTAAAGCAGTGATCACTATATTCCCCCACCGTATCGTTACGTGGTTTTGAGCACATAGATGAAACAAGTTATAGGCGGGTAATCCTATAAGAACTGGGGGAAAGGGGGTTCTGGGACCCCCACTATTTAACTCATTATTTTTTTTTTTTTTTTTTTTTTTTTTTTAATTTTTTAGGTTTTTTCTTTTTTTAAAATCGAAAACATTCTGCCTTCCTCCCTTGCTCCTCACCTTCCTTTAATTTAACACTTCTTACATCATCCAATTGCCACTTTCCTTCTCTTCTTTCTTTTCTGCGTGAAAGTATCATTTTGGTGTCTTGTGGTTTTCCAACAAGTGTGGAAGATCAACTTATATGGCGATTCTGGCTCTCAGCTTTTGCTTGAGCTCTTATTTTCCTGTTGGTGACTTTTTCATTTGCCTTCAGTATCTGGTTTTCCTTCTGCAAAAGTCTTACAGAGTCTTCAGGATGCACCTTGGGAAGTTTTGTCTGTCTTACCTCTTCAGGTTCACTGTTCTTCCACTCCTAATTCTTTAGTCTAGAGGTGGTAGGTTTGGTAGAAATGTTGCAGGTATAACTTTGTGTCTTCACGTTGCTGTTCATTTTTTAGTTTTTTTACTTCGCTTTGTACGTTTCTTTTTATTGTTGGAAGGATCTTAATGATGACCCCTGAAGTGTGTCCAAATTGTAGAAGCTCTAAGCCGCACGGCAAAATACTAATTGACCAGTTTTGCACTTTGGTGAAATAACATAACCTATAAATTTTCCCACACAAGTACATAGTTACAAACACAGATTCTTCAATGGTAGGTAACTGTTCCATGAAAATTTCCGTCCTCCTGTGCTAATTCCAGCTGAGTTGAGAAGGGTCATATTGTGCCACTGTCCATATTTGTACCTTTGCAAAATGTAATAAAGAAAGGAATAAATTTATCATACAAACGCAAATGTAAAAATAAATTCAATAAAATATGCCACCTATTTGCACATTACATAAGCCTTCTAATTAAGAAGTACATTTGCTCAAACACACACCAACTAAAAATATAGCACCACAATACATGTCCATATGCTATGATTATTTTGTGAATGGGTCAATGTCACATGGTTCATTCCAGGTGTATATACACCCCATGAGGCTTGGGCCAGTGGTTCTGCTGACCGCATTTACAGAACAAACCCTAAATATTCGATCAACTATTTTTATATACATGTATGACCGTCAAATAAAGTAATTTCAGTCTCTCACCCTATTCCTTCTAAAAATAAATTTATTTATTCAGTGTTCATAGGGGAATCCTTTTGACTTTGGATGACGAGCTGTGCCCACCAAAGAGTGCCCGCAAAGTAATCAGCAGGGTCCTACTATGAAGCACATCAATACATCAAAACATCTATCCTTAAGTGATGAATGGGCGCGTCCTCGCCCATATTTTTTGTGCACCACTCGTAGCCTCTACCAATAATTTGGTCTGAATCCACCATTTAATTACAAAATGTGTAATCAAGAAATTTTTTTTGGTGATATGCTTCCATTTAAGGATAAAATGTCTTATGCACATCATGATCGGATCACCCAACCTGTAATAATAATTCAACCAATTGGTCTTTACAGAAAACCAAAATACGCTGTTTTAATTTCAACCTTAGCTGACAGTGACCTTCTCTATTTCCCTACCGAATCACTTGTGGTTTGTTCTGTTTCACAAACTGTATAAGGGCTCTTTTTCAACTGTGCTAAAATTTGGATTTCTTGTCAACAAAATTTACTCGAATCATATTGAATGTCCACTAACCATGGGTACACTGTGTTTTTGACGGATTGCGTAGCAAAATCCGGCTTAATGAAATTGCAATGTCTGGATGTACGTATGTGTGTAAGGATGTATGTGTGGTGTTTCTGGACACAAAAAAGGTATTTTAATTATTTTGTCCATAATTTTTTTTCCAGATGAGCTAAGTCCCAAACTTGGGAGATATTGTAGGGGGGCAACAAGCCTTACTATGTAATCCCTTCCCCCAGGGACCTCCCTTTGCATGACAGTGTTGGGGGAAATGTCAAAAAAGGTCAACATTTCATCACCAAAAATGTAAACATTTTTTGCAATAACTTTATTTCCAATGAGCTAGAGTACCTAAACTTAGATATATTGTAGACGGGGGCACAAGCCCCTACTAACCATTAAGCCATTCCCTCGGGGTCCTCCCCTGGTCTGACAGGGGGTGGGGTAATGTTCAAAAAGGTCACATCACCAAAAGGGAAACTTTTTGCCATACTGATAACTTTTTTTTTTTCGCAGATCAAGCTAGAGTAACCTAACTTAAGATATATTGTAGAAGGGCCACAATCCCCTCTACCATGTAAATCCATTCCCCCAGGGTCCTGCCCCTGGGTCTGACAGGGGGTGGTGACATGTAAAGAAAGAGAAAATTTACAAAAAATTAAACATTTTGCCATACTTTGTTCCAGATGAGCTAGAGTAGTCAAACTTAAGTATATTGTATGAGGGTACAAGCCCCTACTAAACCTGTAATTCATTCCCATTCTCCCGGGTCCTCCCCTGGTCCTGACAGGGGGTGGGGAATGTCGAAAAAGTCAACATTTCCCCCCCCCCCAATATCAATTTTAGTCTATAGACTGAAGTGTTTAGACCTATGCCTTTCCATCATAAGCTCCTGGGCGACGTCGAATGCCCGATAATGGAGTTTTTGTTGGGTTTTGGGTCCAACGGTCCACGTAGCTCAAGTGCCTTCCATGCAGGCAGACTCTTTGGATTTTTTTTTGTCTCCACCTCCTTTCGTCAAGTCTAGACTATACATATCACAATGTACAACCCATATGATTCAATGCCCTCAGAGCTGCCATACCTAGGAGGAAAAGGCAATCCGTCCATACTGGCCATTGGCAGTTTACAGATTTTTTTAGTTTATTAGAGCCGTGATATCGAACTAAAAAAAAATCAGTCATGTTTGTATTGACCTCGATATAAGGGAAACAATATTTGTGCAAAAAATTTTTGGTTCCCTTCAGTTTCACTGGTTTACTTGCCTGTACTTTTTTTGACTTGTCATTTTATTGTCTATGCTAATAACAGGACTATGTAAGAAGTGTTTTTATAAAAGTTCTTTCCAATAACACATCTTCAACGGGGCGCAAACTCCAAAACATCAATCATACCCTGGGGGTATTTCCTGAAATGAGCGATTCCATTCACTTATTGCCTATTTCAGGTAATTACAAAGTAGGTTATGAACTATCGCCATCGGTACACTGAAGGGGAGAGATTCCTCCCAGTGGATGTCCAGGATTTTTCCAGGTGTTCACCGCTTAGACATGTTGGTATGTCCGGTTAAGTAATTGTTTCCCAGATGTTTCTAGTATATGCATGCGTGTTTTCTTTCTCCACTTTGATGTTGGTCTGGTAGCCTTTTGGATTGTCCATAATCACATCAGTGCATCCAACATGAAAGGAAGCAAGGTTGGCCTTAGGGTCATAAGGCATTGCTTGTATTAGTCCCAGCCCCTGTTAGACCGCATTTCAAGAAAATGTTGTTAACTGTTAATTGGGACATGTTTTTAACAAAATGTTAAGACCTCAGAACTGAATTTTAAAAAAAAATGTGGACAATTGTACACAAAATGTATGTGTGTCATGGCCTTTACTGGAACCCCGTTACCACCTTTAAATCTTATGTTGTATTTTTTCTCTCTCCACCTACAATCAGATTACTCAAAGGATATAACACATTGTCTGTATAAATTTCACAGCAATTTTTTGGTTACTTTCACACAACACCATTTTTCATAACCCACACATAATGATCTTCAGTTCAATGCAACATTTGTAACAAGATTCCCAAAATCTTTCTCTGGTCCAAGTTCTCCTGTGTGTGCCCTTGTTCACCCACACCTTTTACAGATTATTTTCCGATATTTAAGTGTCCTTTGACAAGTGGGTTTAAGATAT
>JAMKCH010031099.1:0-38851 GCA_023653785.1 Ophioderma brevispina | reverse complement strand
TTAAGAATTACGTTCCAGGGTCTCTCGCGGCTGTACCAAACTTGTCCACAGAGTAATTACTCAAACATTTGATACTCGAGTTCGAGAGTGTTACACAATCGTCTGATAGTCCGGGCTTGTTCCTATTCTAGATTTCAATGTCAAGTTTAATAGAGTTTCGTGTCCGGTCCAGAATCTATTGGGAAACATGTCATGTCATGTCATTCAGATGAAGTAATTGTTGAATTCCACTGGAGTTCCTAATGATCCGTGTGAATTGGATAAAAACAAAAAAAACAAAAATTGGGTTGCATTCTGTGAATCAGTATAATTAAAAAGGTATGTGACAGCCGATTTAGTAAAATTACTTCAGCATTGATAATTAGCAACAAATGCACAGTTATAGCCCATTATGTTTGTTGCACTCAAAGTGGTTATTTGCCAACAGTACAGGTCTTCAGATTCAAAAAAAAACCTCTCCATTTTTATTTTGCCAAATACAAACAGGCAAAAACCTATATATCTCTATCCCTGGGATCGATGAAGACAAGCATTTACTCAGATTATGGGGCAGTTAAAGACACTGAATGAAAGCCCATAATATGGAGCAATCCTCTCTGATTGTAGGCACCGTAATTTTGGTATCAACCAAAAGTCTTACTCGGGGAAAGCATAGTGACCATCCGCCATGAAAATGGTCGCATTAGCATCTTTAAGATGCTAAAAAGCGTTATAGGTAGTGATTATTACAAATAGCAAAAAAGGCTGGGCCATTATCGGAAGGGAGCACATACTATATTGTTTGCGGAAACGCATGAAACAAGAAGTAGAGATTTATGAAGCGGCTGATGAGGTGAGGAGGTTTGTGAAACATGACTAACAGTTATTACCAAGCACCGGGTGATTCAAAAGATTTACACTCGATATCAGAGAAAAAACGATTTATTTAAAATATTTAACTAGTTTAGGGAGCGTGTTCATAAAGAAGACACTGGTGGGGTTTGGGGAAATATATAGGGGATCAAAAAAAGTTTAGGTCCAAAAAAGGGGGGATTAAAATAATTCCCGCAGGTATACGGGGGAATCAAAAATTTAAGGATATTTTTGTATTATTATTTATTATCCATGGCAATTTTTGGGACAATCAAATTTTTTCCATTCAAAAAGCGGTCTTGAAAATCAAATATTGGCGCGGAGGGAGGCACCCGTCCTATTCATCCGAATAGGCAATCGGTGCATGTCCACACTGTGGCCACCCTTAAGCTTCTCTTTAGTCCAGAAACAACGTCATATATTTACCTAATCCCCTGATGTTAATTGCATTGTAGCTAGGCTATCTACAACTGGTCATAAATATTTTCCTCAGAAAATATGTTTAAAAAGATTGAAAAGGTTTTACCGATCGGGGTAGTATGAACTCCCCACGACATGCTTACAAACTTTACCTATCAATTAAGATTTCACTTTTAAACACGTAATGCATAAGGGGTTTGCCACTTCCGTTAGTGCATAAGGGGGGGGGGGCCTAGGGACCCATTAACTATAGAACCACTTTCCCAAGAATTTTAGATGAAAATTCCACACATGTAGAAGGATCAAAGACATCCCAATAAGGAAATAAAAACTGAAAAAATTGCTTCAGTTAAGAAAATTAGGGGCAAAACATTGATTTTAATTTTGAGTCTAAAAATTGTTGCGAAAAAGACCACTATCGGTTCTGCATTTGCGACGGTACTGATTCACTAGACTTTGATGTTGCTTTAATTGGTGAGGAATGAATATATTTAACATATTAAGCACAAAATCGAAATGTCTCGTGCCATTTATATTTTTTAGGTTTACTTGTAACTTTACCCATAGGTTCATACAGTAAACCGCTATACGATGTATATAAAATATATGACACCAATGGCCTACTATACTTTCCAAGAATTTTTTGATTAATTATTTAATTTGGTTAATGTAACTAGGTGTATGCCTTATGAAAAATCAGAATACAGTAACTCTATTAAGATTTATTTGTCATGGGCACTTCCGTTAGTGCATAAGGGGGGGGCTCCTAGGTACCCATGCTAATTAACGCAAAAACGACGCGAGGAATTTGATTTTGTTTGCACCAATTGCAAGCGAAAACTAAAAAGTTAGACAAATACAAAAAATATAAACCAAATATTGCAGCGTTGAAAAAATGCCGACCGAAAAAACAAAAATGGGTCCCTAGGAAACCACCCCCACCCCTTTGCCGTTAAGGTTGATGCCATTGTCCATTCACATCGATTATTGTGAGCCAATGAAATTGCAAGAGAAAAGGTATTTAGGAAAGACTGTTGCGAGCACCCCCCCCCCCCCCGCATCACTCCAAGGTCATCCACACCAATTATTCTCTTTTAACAACATTCCTAATATTTTCCAAAGTCACATTTGATGCGTAGGGACTGAATGTAAAATATTTTCCCCTCCAACCAATTTAAAAAAAAATTGCAGACAATTCAAGAAATTGAGATATCCATGCACATGTATGCTACATATGATTTAAAAACAATACCATACACATAGAGTAGCTTCAAGTAACATGATTAAGATTGGGATTTTTAAGACCGTTGCCCAAACCTTGTATGATCGGAACAACTTCCAAAAATTTTAAATGGTTCTATCAATTTTGCATGAGAAAATATGTATAATACAATCGATATTGCAAGGGTTCCACGCTTGTGTGAGAGAGGACCAACACCCAGCCCGGGAACTTGCTTGTCGCCATGACTGCAATATCGTCATATCATTTTTACTTTTACTAGTCAGGACCCCACCTCTGAATAGGGGCTGGACCCACCATGGTCAGCCCCCCCCCCCCCCCCCCCTCATAGGGACTCTGACATGCCTCTGCAATTTGCTTGCTTTTTTGTCTGAAGGTTTCGTGCTTACATTATCTTCTTTACCGCATGGAGAAAGAGATAGAAAGGAACCAACGACTTCCAAAATCCGATTTAATCTGTTTATCAATTCACCCGTACAAAAGGAACGGACTTACATCAGCGACCCTTTGATCATAATCCCTCTGCCGCAATCGATGATCGGCGAGCAATCATGACTGTATATAGACTTTTGAAAACTCTATGTCCGAACACGTAAAAGTGTTATAAAAGTATATGCACATTACAACATGTCCGGCTGTCTCCGGTGGTATTTGTTGTTGTTTTCGTTATATAAGAAGTTAATGTACATCGTTATGAATTCAGCTTTACTACCCAAGACGTCCAGGTGAAAAATAAAGGATGGAAGTTTGACTAAATTTGAAAGTTGGACCCTGGGGGCCGTCTTGGATTTCCGTTGGGCACCATGTTCGTTCCAGGGGTCTGAAAAGGGACCTCTAACGGACCAATGTTCAGTTAAAATATACCGGCCCCGAAATTGGACAGCTTGGTGAAAAAATTATACTCGTTTTCAGTGAAAAATATACACATAACGGTACAGCAGTAATATGACATCCTTACTGTGCTTTTTAAATATATTTTCCACTATATAATTATAGTATATCCTAGTTATATACTCTTTTTTGAAATTACCTTAGACCTCAGGTGGCCAAAATTATATGCGCAATGATAATGGGAAAATCCGGTGTCTCGGTATAGGAAGCTGAAAAAGAATTCAAATCAGAATTTCCGTTGGTGAATGTTGTGTTGTTTTTGGTTAGTTAATGTTGCGCAATGAGTCAATCCCAGAATTGGGGGTTGAAAAAGTACTCCTAAATAATAGTATATTATGCGCGATATAAGGTGGACCTAGTGAGATGTATATTTGTGTCGGTTAACTTGGAAAATTCTGGACACACTGTTTCATCTATTCAGGGTGACATTAACGTTACTACGGCTGACATTGCAATATGCATGGCTATTTTCGGCAGTGGAACAAAGTTTGAATTGGGAAATCAGGGGAGATATTGATTGCTTGCAAATAATTATATGCGCGGAATGTGTTTTGACTCAGAAGGGTCAGTTGCGGCGCGGTCAAGCCTGGTTGCATGACTGGTATATTCGTCTCAGGCATGACACGTACAATTAACACCAACTTAAGATTTACTGCATACGGTTGTGTGTATACTGCAACCGCGGGTTCATTTACTTAAAGGGTGCAGTCAGCCGGGGCTGATCCGAGCGCATAGGATAAGCTGAGGAGTCGTTTGTCATTTGCATAACTTAGGGAATGTACTACACGGCGCGAAGTGCCGTCGGGGACTAGCGTCGGTGAATAGAATCGATTTACGCATACATTAAGCCTATCCAGGCTTCAATAGAGTAGGTTGTTTGTGAAGATGCGTATGACTTAATACTTTCATTAAGCAGAGAATTATTTTTCTCTGTAATCGGACCAGAGGTTTCAATAGAATTTGATTTACGCCCTGCACATTACCCATCATTGGCAATGCCACTACCACGGAAAATTACTAGAGGTGCCACGATGGGTTGAATCCAAGGGATATATTTGGTTGAATCTAACAATAATCCTTTTTTGTCATGTTTACAGATATACTCGAAAAAAGCTTTTATAGTGCCCCATATGCCATGCACTTTGTGGACAAGAAATTTCAAAGTACAAAAAAATTTCTGAATAGAGAACGATTTGTAAAATTGGGCTAACGGTACTTTGACTTGTTGCATGAAGTAATTGGAGGCAAGAAGGTTCGGGATCATGCACGAATTGACCCGTTAAGGTATTCTGTTTATAATTGTAAGTTCTGCAAATGACTAATCTTCCTGATGCTGGCAACCATAACTCTATAGTTAACCTATAGACCTGAAGATCTATGTGTATTAAGCCAGATAAAGTAAGACCAATCCGTACTTCAAATCAATCACATTCAAGTGAAACATGCGGTCTTTTGAGACGCTCATGTGCATTTTTTTCGACGACATTAAAAACCAGAGTTCGATGCGATTCATTTGATTGAAGCCAAATATCTCGAGGGTTACGGAATTTTAATCTGCGATTAGTCGACAAGTTCACGTCCCGGAGATTACTGAGCACAACATAATACTTCTTTAATTACACTTGATATTCTTTTAAGGAAACGCCTTCGGTGTTGGAATGGCAATGAATGAGTGTAAGAAGATAAAAGAGGTGTTCATACATGACATAAATGCGATAACTTGTGATAAGCACTTTTATTAATTTACATGGTCGTTGGAATTTCATGCCTTAGGCTGATTCTAATGAAATTAAAGACCGTTATCATTGAATTTGGTGTTATGGTAGGAGGGTAATGTAAATCTTTTATATCCGCCAAGATGTTTCATTAAAGCCATGGATCGGGTGATATCTGCCCAGTGTTAGTGAGCGTGTTGCTACGATCCAGTTGACTCTAGGTTTCATGTAAATTCGAACGCTATTGGAGCTATGGACAGCGAAATACGACAAGGTCAAAGACCAATTTAAAACATGCCAACCTATGTACGCGCTATGGTTAATATCCACAGTTGCGTTCCAAAACTGCATGTCGTGTTACCATGTCATCGAATTGGTTAAAAGTACGGGTTTAATTTGGTTATTTTTAGTTAGGAGGTAGACTTCCAACTATGCTTGCATCTGGGTTGATTTTTTACGAAAGGAATATCCGTAATACAGCCCTGCCTAAAATTGGGTTACAATCAGAAAATGCACCGTTTTTCATAATGATAATCTAAAGAATTCATATCAATCAAATACTACCTTAACTTCCAGCATTCATTGACGTCACTACAGCTCTATTTGATGCTTATGCATAAGCATTGGGTTATACGAGTTATAATGGTGTATTTAGCCAATCGAGACATGGTACGAAAAACATAAAGGTTGTTACAGATAGAAGGTATATTTTGGGGTTTACTTAGAGATTATGCTGTGCTATATCATGTAAGGAACCAATGCGAGATGCTGTAAGAAAGATGGTAGACCTCAAGAGGTTAAAGAAGAGAAACCATACTTTTACATGCTTTTTGTTCCATCTTATTTGCTGTAGGCAATCCAGAGATATGTGCATTTTACTGCCTTAGGTAAGATCCATTTTGTGTCACTTTTCTCTCTGCGTTTCAATGGTCCAAATACCAATTATGCAAAACGTAACTGTTTTCTAAACAGATTCCGAATTCAAGGAAGGTATTGCACTTCATAAAGCAACTCATAAAGGTTAGGAAATGATTTGCATGATATCATAAGTGACCTTGAAGAAGTGGCTGTTGAAATCTGAAATGCAAATGAGGCATTCTGCTTGAAAAATATCACCACTGTTCACTTGCCTCAACTCGTTTGTAGAGGGTCATCTTAAGTATCAGAAATACAACAAGGGCGAAGTTATTTTGCAATTTCAGGTGTAGTTTGTAAGAAGCTGTGCTGCGTATCATCATACCAGTAACAGGAACAAAATTAAAACTCATAACATTCTGTAATGCTGAAAAGTAGATGATTACAACCAAACATTGATATAATGCGACGTGTTTTAATGAGTTGTACATTGCCTAAAGATTGCCAAAAGAAAATGAGATGAAATAGAGTACATTAGAAAGCATAGATCGTACTCTTTAATCTGAGGTCTGTCTCCGATTTTATGTATTAAAAGCAATTCTTTGATTACACCATTTTTTAGACAAGCGTTGCTAAAGATGGTATAAGGCTGCGATAGGTGGTTGATAGTCCAAGCTATAAGGCTGTGTGAGGCAAGTAATTGTCCAAGCTAAGGACCAAGGGCCTTGTCTTATATAATGTTTTTTCAACCGTTTCTAGACTAGTTTTGCTGGTGATTGTGAATCTGATGGATGCTAGACGACCGCCAAAAACACTTCAAACTCACTCAAGAGTTGTATTTATTTCGTCTGTGGAAAAGTTGTAGTAGTCAAAATATCCATAAAGACCGATTAAAATAATGGTTCAGTAATCAACATATTGAATATGGCAGGAAATACATAAAATGTCTGATACTTACCTACTCTTGGCCTTAGAGTGACAACCTGGTGTCTATCCCTTGGGTTTATGAGACAAGATATCCATCGATGCATCGACACCAGGTATAGGTCAGATGACATCCAAGATGGCCCTCAAATATGGCTACTAAACGCATTTAGCACAAAAAAGATATTCACTGTTCACTCCAGAGTAATAGAAGCAAACCAGTAAGAACAAGGATCAGTTGTCAGGTAATCAGTATTTCCAAAATGGATCCCGATAGACCCCTACAACTTACGAAAAAATACATAATAATAATAACCAGTATTTATATAGCGCTTAATCCCCGTAAACAGGCTCAAAGCGCACCATAGCAGCTCCTTAGATTTCGCTTAGTTAGACGAGGCAATTGAGATTAAGTATCTTGCCAAGGGACACAAACACGTTGACCACAGTGGGGCTCGAACTCACGATTTTAACGGTCTAATGATCACGAGTCATGCGCTTTTCCACTAGACCACGCGTGCTCTCACGAGTCCTGTGCTTTTCCACTAGACCACATCTTTAAACTAAATAGTTTAGTCTTTATTTAAATGAGCTTAAATGCCATCGGTAGCCATATTGTTACACCCATATTTGATGTCATTTTATTGATTACGGTGCTTACTTAATAGTATTTAAACCCGTCGGTCTAGATATGTACACAAATATTACAAATCTAGATTAGATGAAGTAATTAATTACAGCCAGTTTCGTGTATTAGAAGCAATTTGACGCTATATTGAAGCAATTGTTATGTGATTACTGAGGAATTCTTTTATGAGTTTTAACTTATTTCTTGACTGATAAAATCGAGCTCATCGTGTACACTAGTTATTGTGTGTATGAGGTCTATTCCGTAAGCTCATCGTGTACACTAGTTATTGTGTGTATGAGGTCTATTCCGTAAGACTGGCGGTGCGATTGGAAGTGGAACACCTTTGTTCGTGCCTTTATCAATTACGAAGATTTTTTTTTAAATCCTTATCCTTTTCAGAACCCGTGTGGTTAGACAAATAACTTGGTATACTTTTCAACATCATTGGATCAATTTAAAATTTGACCTAGCCACAATCTTTGTCTAGACGCCCCCTCCTTCAGGCACCATTTGCAGCACTTAAAGGTGCTTGTTCCAATTTATTTGTATTGTGTCTCTATTGATATGAGAGCCTGGCACTGCACATACCCACCATCAAAGTACAGTGGGCAAGGAAACAAACTTGCGGTTTAGATGGTAGACGCCAATAATGCATGTTGCCAAGCCCTAGTATACGTGCTAATAGTGATGGTAAACCCACTAAACGGCGTTTTTTGTTTATATCTTGGGAATGAATGGATTTGAGGGCTCAAATTTTAGGACGACAATGAGAAAATACGCCTTTCATCTAATATCAAAACCGACACTACTTCTGGGTAATCAGGGGGTCCCTAACCGATCGGACACGCCAACTTTTAAGAATTACGTTCTAGAGGTCTCTCTCAGGTTGTCCACAGATTTAATCAATCAAACATTTTGTACTCGAGATGTGTTACTAATGTGTGTGTGAGCTCCCGGGCTTATTCTATTCTAGATTTCAATTTCATGCCCGGTCCAGAATCTATTGGGAAACAAGTGATTCAGATGAAGTTCTTTGTTGATTTCAACTGGAGTTTCCTAATGAATCCGGAATAAACTGCATAATTATGCAGTTTATTCCGTAAAGTCTGCTGAATTCAAGGTGGGTCACTAGTGACCCAGGGTCGCTAATTGTCACAACCCGATAAATTTGGGTTGCATTCTTTGAATCAGTATAATTCAAGAACGGAAAGACCGATTAAAAACGGCATGTGACAGCCGATTTAGTAATTACTTAAGCATGATATAGCAAACAAATGCACAGCTATAACATTTTATGTTATAGTCAACGTGTTTATTTCCCAACAGTACAGGTCTTTCGGATTCAACCCACTCTTTTATTTCTGCCAAATACAAACAGGAAACCTGTTACATCTCTATCCAAAGTTGGAGTGATGGCTACAAGCCATTTATCTCAGATTTATGGGCAGTTTAAAGGCACTGAAAGACCAATATGGAGCACTCATCTCTGATTGTAGACATCGTAACTCAACAAAAGTATTACTCGGGGGAAGCTTAGTGACCATCCGAAATGAAAATGGTTGCATTTAGCATCTTAATCGTTATAAGTAGTGATTATTACAAATAGCAAAGATTGTCCATATCGAAGGGAAGCACATACTATATGTTATTGTGATTACGGAACGACGAACAAGAAGTATGATGTTTATGATGAGGGGCTGGTTGTGAGGAGGTTGGAAAACATGACTAACAGTTACCAAGTATAGAGGGGAAAATGTCAAGTGATGAAAAAGAAGAACGCCAAAAACAAGACACAAAAATATGATATTCTTACACAGAAAAATATGGTATTAAGGGGATTTTGTGATATGATGCATAAGCATTTGGACATTTGCGTGTGCACACTAACATGCATGACTATAAACAGATTTTTGAAACTACGCTAGAACTTAAATTACTGTAGACCAGGAGGTTTCACAGTAAGAAATCTTCGTAAATTTACCGAAATGTTAGTAAATGTTTGTAATTTTACACATTTTGTTGCATTTTCTTTGCGGTCATATGGTCACTTTTTGTCGATTTCTTCAAACCTGAAAGTACACTGGACAAATGTAAAAATACTCCCTTCACTTCCAAAACTTTTTAATAACGTGAAAAAATATTATGAAGTATGATTTTAGACTGTTTTTAAAAAAATCCATAAAATTACGGTAATTTACTGGCAGTTCCAGGATGCATCCAGACTGCCAGTAAATCACCGCAGATTTATAAACAGTATAAAATCATGTCTGATCATTTTGTTGGTTGTTATTCTGCCATCGTTTACTGCAAAGTAATATTGCGCCCTTATTCAATGCATATTTTATGCTGAAAATATAATTCTGTAATAATGTCTATTTCATTTTCGAAATAAATAAGTGTTTGTGAAATAACGGTATTTTACCATCAGTCTTATGAGGAGGAAACCAGTGCCATATCTACTGGCAATATATTCCATAATCATCCAGTGTTTGACTCAAAGTCGCGCAGAATATTCTGCCCAAATGGACAGAGTAAGTTAACAAGAACAGACAAATATGAAAAAGACAACTCAACAAGCACGAAAGTCACAATTACTGAGCGATCAAAGAAATACTACGGATACTTTCCAGGCTAAAATAACAGGCTTCTTTCGCTCGGCAAAGAAAAAGGAAATTAAAACAAAACAATCTGTTCCAAATGCAACAGTCTCAAAGAAATTAATAAAGAATAGACAAACCATTCTCAATGGCATAAGACACAATGACATAGAAAAATATTCAGACACAAGGAAATTGACCCTGACTGAAATCACTTCTACAAATTTGAAGACAATTTGGGTGTTTACATTTTGTAAAAAGGGAGGAGTAGCTAATAGTATTTTGCTTGTAAGCTTCGCTTGTCTGTCACAGACAGCCAAGGATGCTGACATTACTGCCAGCATTTTATTAAACTTGAAAAGCATAGAGTCATCAGCTCACAGACCATTGTTATTGCATATGTGCTAATCTTACTACAAGCCTGAAGCACACTGTCTGAATGCTTTTTAATTGTGTCAGAAACATCCTAGAAACACTGTAAATTCTGGTAAGGATGTCAACACCTTGATTTTCGTGGCAGGAATTGACTGTAATTCTTGCTGTTTTGACTGTTTTTACAGAATGTAACATCCAAATTGTTTTCAAATTTGTGGAAGTGATTTCAGTAAGGGTCCATTTCATTATGTCTGAATATTTTTCTATGCTATTGTTATGCCATTTCTATGCCAACCGTAAAGTTGAGTATGGACATATTTTTTTGCTGAAAATGATAGATTAGGGTGTGCAGAATAAGAATCTGTCGGGTGGCATCTGGGCATCCTTGAGCATTTTGAGAAATTTATGGCGTCGCCATAAATGATAATTATCTATTCAACCCTATATTTTGAAACTATGGAGTTACTAGATATACTATAGGACCCAATGAACAAGTGCATGGCACTTGTAACATTGAGTCATACTCAAAATTAAAAATGGAAGCCAAATCTAATAATTTTAAAACATGCTCTATAACAGCAAATACATGCGATAAAAATAAACATGAAGTACTTAGATTATGTTGTTATAGACACAATAAATGTATTTCTGATACTTTTAAAGTTGTAACATGACGTCAATCAATATGGCAGCCAAAACATGAATATCTTCACAAATACTTGACACAAATTTTTAAATATTACCTTCAAGTATAAATTATTGTGTCAATGAAACAATTAGAAATGCACCTATGATCATAACCAAGTGATACCAGGTAATCCCGATAAATAAAAATGGGTCAAATTATAAATTGAGTGCAGTATATGTGAAAAAATGTAATTCCTATGGTATTTTGACAACTTTGCACCATAGATAATTATCATTTATGGCGACGCCATCTTGGATTTCTCAAATGCTCAAGGATGCCCAGGTGGCACCCGGCAGATTCTTATTCTACACACCCTAATCTATCATTTTCAGCAAAAAATTGTGTCCATACTCAACTTTACGGTCAGGCTATAACTTGGACCATATCTCTCCGACTATTACATATTATGTATATACAATGCGGCTGTTTACAAACGCCAAAGTCCGTAATCAACACACAAAAACAACAACAAAACAATAAAACAACCCCCAAAAAATTATGTTATTCTGAATTGTTTTTCTGGATACCAATCAAAAAAATTAAAATGTTTACCTGGCAAACGATTATAATAAAGGCGGATTAAGATTAATTGACATAGAAACCCAAATGTGCCTAAAATTACGGTTGATTAGTAGAATCTTTGATGATTCTGATAGTAATTGGAAATATCTAATTGTGAGATTCCAGTTTAAAAAGATCGTGGTCTTCTATTATATTTAGACCCAAATCTTCGAACAAACCACTTAAATTCTTTAGGAAAAAAAAAATAATTTTCGTCAAAGTTGTCCATGTATATACTGAATGAAATATTAAAATGTACACCTGACAAAAAAGATGGATAATGTATTAGGTTCAGTCTAATTACTTATTGTAAGAGATGTTCTCTCAAAGGACGGTTTTGCTTCTTTACCTGATATTTGCAACAAACTTGCAATACACACGGTTCGTGCAAACTGCTAGAGCAGGAACATGGACCCAGGTCAAACATCGTTCACCCCTGTTTCAGAAATCAATGGTCGTAGGTGGTACAAACTATACATTTTTGGAATCCTTATGACTAGATGGACAATATGGCATACATTTCAACTTGATTGGAGCATTTAAAAGTTTGACCCCTGTGTAACTTTTAATTGTCCCTATTGAAAAAGTGATACCACAATTTGAGAGTACTAACTACCTAGCATTGATATAGCGATGCCTTTTTGACTTCGCAAAGATAAAGCCGGAAATTTGTTAAAGGATGAAATGTCGAAAATCGATCTTCACCAATTTGATCATAACAAAACCACTCTGTCAATGCCCCGACATATTACATGTATATTAACAATAACAACAAATTCAAAATATTTGATGAATTATTGGTTGCAAAGAATCAAATTCGCTCTCGGGTAGAGATTTGTTGGCAAAACAATATCAGTATTTCTGAATATGATGAATTGGATTGGAAAAATGTATGGAATTTTAAATTGAAATGCGTTAGTGATGTAAGACGTATTAACTCTATTTTAAACAAACTGTGCTTTGTCATATATAAATACATTAGCTTTCGCAATTTTGAAAATAAAGCATATGGATGTGATCAATTTAAAAGTCTACTGGTTCAAAGGATAAAATTAGAGCAATTATTGAACTAAGAGCAAAAGCAAAAGCAAAATCGCGGCTTTTCTCATCTGCTGATCTAGACAAATTATGCATTTTCAATCAATCATTTACTTTGTTGTAATGCCTTTTTATGTATAATTTTATATACCAAATTTGTGAATGTAAATATAACTTTGTCAATGCTTTTGACCCGCACAGAATTTATTTGCTGTTGTTGTAAATAAACTAGTCCAAAAAGGGCTGGAAAATAGTGTTTAGACAAACGAAACTACATGTCTCATCTAGTTGATTTGTTTGGATTGAAAAAAAAATATTAGAATGTTGTTTATACAGTTTTTTCTAGGAAACCAGTAAAAATCTACATCACGTCTTAATCGACCTTCCTCCCCATGATGATTTTGCCACAGATTGTGAAAGGACCATTACAGGTGTTGCCTTTAAATTTGAAAGCATTGCTATTACTCATGAGGGGAAGCAATGTGCTTGTCCAGTGGAAGGTGGATTGGATTAAGCTATAAAGGGCATCATAGCAAGTAACCAGTACATGCTCCTAGATTGGTACTGGTTTGCCTAGTCTATTTGTTACGTCTCTTCAGTGGTCTATTTAGAGCCATCAGCCCAGAAGGGTGTGTCAAACCCCCAAAAGATTTTTTCTTGGTTGTCTTTCCACTTTTATACCTTTACCTTGTTTGGGGTACAATATATGATACCGAGAAAATCAGAGAAAGAGAAGAAAAATTTATTTAATTTGCATTCTTCTCTTCTTATATGAATGTCCCTTTTTTTTGGTTCTTTTTGCTTGAGTACGTGTGGAGTTTGAGATCCGCTGCGCGTGTGGCCACAGGAAAGGGGTAAAGTTATGCGGTCAAAGGTTTGAACTGCATCCTAACTATAATGTAATATAGCTAAATTATTCATGAGGTAACCAGGAGTAGTAAAAAGTCATTGGGTCACACGCGTGTGTGTGGTGGCTTCCTTCCAAGATATTGGGAGGAAATGAAAATAGGCTAAAGTCATTTGGTTAGTCCAAGAAAGTTTGTTAACCAAGATTTGACAAAATTGCGGACCTGGACATGCACATTTCATTTTTTTTTATAGAAAAACCAATATACTTTTTCGCCTTGTATAAGCGCCATCGTTCAGTTTTGTAAATTTTTTGCTTTGACCAATCACGAACAGCTAGTGGGTAACCACTCAAATGCTTGACAAAAGACTAGGATGCACTCTGAAAATTACATCATCGGATCATGATAATTTCAAAAATGAAAACAGCATAATAAAGGCTGTGTTGTGTAAAACGTGGAACGATTATTTGATGTGGCGCTATAGATCGCCGAGCACATGTTCAACCCATCCAAACTATGTAATGCCCTGGAACACACAAAAAAAAATGCGAACACGGAGCATCGAATGCGTTTGAGTGCGTGTTTGTTGTGGTACCGCTAAAGTGCGTGATGCTAAATTCAAATAGCGAGGGCCATAAAAATCAGATGGTTGTCAACTTCCATAATAAATAACTTGTTAGGACTCATTTCTAACAGCGTACAAGTACCTAAAAGGTATAAATTCGGTGGTTAAGTAGAAAGATTGTGCTACTACTACGTGTTAATTTGTACCATGCAAAACCACCGCTCAGATGGGTATGTAATGTGCGTGCGTATATTAAAGGTTCTCCGCCGGTGCAATGTCCTTAAAGTACCAGCTGAAACAAAATTAAGATCAGTTATAAACCAGGAGGGGAAAAGGTGATTCTGCTACAAAATGCACTATTTTTGAAAGTGTATGTTACAACTTAGACCGATGTCTGATGCTAGATATGTGTAGCAGCGTAAATTTGCAACAAAACTTTCCAAGCTATTGTTAGGATCTCCCTTCAATACTTTCAAATCCTCGAATCTCTTCACGCATTTGTTTCAAACCGTGTATGTAAGGGAGTACAACGCAACCTTCGGTTGCCGGGCAGTTCATTGTGGCTGAACCTCGTTTAATAGCCATTTGCACGATCCCGAAATGCATCTCGTTCGGTGCCCATTTTCATCCGGGAATTTGTACCAGCCTCAAGTCGGCATAAAAACATACGGTTAGGCGCGTGTAACGAAATTCCAGAAAACCTTACCCTATCTGTGACGTTGCAGTATAGTTGTGTAATCGTCCGACGGGTGACAAGTAGGGCACAGTACGATCGAAAATATCACGTTTTGTCGGGAATTTCAAAACCAGTGCCTCGATGTTTTTTGTTCCATAGTATTCTTTCTACAGTTTTGTAAGATTAACTTCACGTGAAAGGTTACTTTGTATTTAATTTTAGCACTGTTCGGTGGATTGACGCGAACGAACAACAATTTTTTTTGTAAACATGAACCTTTGCGTACAAGCTTCCGGATGGAAATGGGCACCATAGGAGATGCATTTCGGCGGATCGTGCCACAATGGTCTTATTGCTTAGCCAAGCATTACGGGAGGAACCGGCAAGAAGCCTGGTGAGTTTGAAGAGAAGAGACTTTGCGAAAAAGTCCAGATGACATGTGTTAAAAAAAATATGCTAACACATAACAAATACCCTAACCCTGTAAGGCCAAAAATAATTGTTACAGTTTAGAACTTCGAGGGAGGGTTGCATATGGAACTCTTGACGCGTGCTTTGTCGTTTACCCTAATCTTTGTTGGGTTACATTTTTATCCCTTTTAAGTATGCAGTCCCTTTTAATTGTGCCCTTCATCATGTTAATTTTTTGTAATTGTGGACTTTCTCTATGTAAATCATAGGCATTTCTAGAAAGGAATTAAAAACCAAGAATCCAAATTAAAACATTTTGACTTTTGATCGTGTTAGAGAAAATAATTAAAACTGTACACATTCCCTTTTTTCAGGCAAGTTCTTGCGACTCTAATACAAACATGCCATTTCCTTGCATATAAATCCAGATGGAGGCTATGTCAAAGCGCAAGAAAAAACGTTCTATGAATCTTATGACGATAAAACCCCCCCCAATCCAGATTATAATGTGTGTATGTAATAACAAATAAATTAAGACTTTATACTCTACCTAACTAAATCAATAATAACCAGTTTTCATACATCCACAATGCGTGGGATCTATTCAACCAATTACTGCACGGGGTCGTGCATGTACAATCAGGGAAACCCGAAAAGAGCAATGTGCCGTGACACGAGGTTCATTCACTTCCATGTGAAATGAATGAAAAATTCCTGAATATCGGAACTAGCAAAACGGTTTTATTTTATAAGGAACGCTAGGTGAAGAAAAGAAAAAGTTAACTTGCATTGTGTACTAAATCATTGAGCATTTCTGGTATTTCTTTGAGAATCCGCCAAAATGCATTAACAAATCAGAGTAGATTTTTAGCATTTAAATACACTTCTTTGTCAGGAATATTTCATTTTTCCGGTGAAAAAAATAAAGAGATATCGCTTTAGGTTTTGTACGTAAGAAAGACGTTCTTCCGAGACGCTAGGGGAAAGGAAAAGATGAATAATACGAAGCGCTTGAGGATTTGTCACTTCGTATCATTTCTCTTGAAATTTATTCAATTGATAATCTTCAGATTGATATAACAACTTTGCCCATTTATAGAAAAAAAATCATGGAACTACACCTAATGTCCTATTCCAATCTAGTTAAAAACGTTTATAAATTCCCGTCTTAAAAGCAAGGTCTCACTATAGAAACATTCTGTAGGAGGAAACTAATCCGGATACCCTGGTTTTCATTATTAATACGCAGGTGCCACAGAGTCAATGCTTCCACCACAATACTGGAAAAGTTACAATTAAGGGAATGGCCTTACCCACCTCGGCAAATAATTAATAACAAAAATAAATAAATAAAAATAAATACAAAAAATATATAATAATAAATCAAATAAAAATAAATAAAAAACCATTTATATCGAATTAATTATGGAAGTAGACACCGATCATTTCTTACTGGTATGTTTCAGGAAAAAGTAAAAAAAAAAAAAGGCAAAGAAAATTGCTTATGCTCCATATTAGAAATTAACAATTTTCGCATTTTGTAAAGCGGGCCACTGGCCCCATTTCAAAAATATGAAATTTCTTCAATGTGCTCACAACTGATAGTCTAGGCATTGAAGAATACAGAGATATATTGACACAATAAAATAACATACCAAAACAGATAGGGACATTGATATGAGGATAAAGAATCAGGTAATTTGTAGGCCAACTTTGAAGGTTGACTAACTTAATCAAAAAATGTGTATATTACATGAAACTTTTTGATAGTACTCACTGATTTTAAAACCACAAAGGTTATAGACCGATCAAACAGTGTGCATAGCGTCGGAAAAATGCATACGCGCCGATTGTTTTGTCTTGTGTTATTAAACGCCACCTTTTCGTGTCTGCCTGAATTAACGCGCCGGCGACGCTAAATTATAAAATGTTCTGTTTACCCATTAAGGAAGACTGATTTGGTCTTGATCATTTCGGGTGAGGCTTTTGTATATAAAAGCCTGTAAAACCATGCAAAAAAATCGATTTTGAAAATATTGAGGTGTGCACTATTTTTCCAAAAATGTGCCCAGTGTATCCTTTAAGGAACAATCTGCATATATGAAATCTCTACTGACACTTAAGATAAACCAAGTGAAAATTTCATGCCCATCGCAATATTACCGGAGGACGTTCCACAAGTATAATTAGCAATATGTCACGCCTCAGCGTGGGAGTGTTAAGACATGCACCGTTTGGTATTTCTCGGTTTTGGTATTGACTATCGTGTTGTGTTAAAGCCGACCCGATTACACACAAAATAACTGAGCAGGGGAGGGCGGCCAAGAATCCAATTTCAGACATCGCCATTGATTTAACACGTAAAGCCGAAATCTTGACGAAAATTCTGAATTTTTTTTTATGTTGTCACGGAATTTCTATTCCAAAACCGTGGAGTTGAAGAATCAAATCCATTGGAATGGGTTTATTTCTGATTTTTTTTGTATGAATAACGTTACGGACGAGGTCGTAGGTGGGTCATGGGAACACCATGACCGACACACACAAAAGCACCCAAATTGGTTTGTGGTTTGCCACCCTTATGCAGTAATTTCCTTTTGACATTTTTGGGTTGAGTTTGAGAAATGAATGAGGATTGGCCGCCAACGCTGTAACTGCCGCTTATACAAGAAATGATCTCGAAATTGTGGATTTTCATATTGAACGTAAATGCCCGTTACTACTACGTGGTGCTTGTAAACTGCAATTAATGAAAAAGTACACAAAAAACAGACATGTTCAAAAATATTTGTTAAAATGGTACATACCTTCTACGATAAAATGTTCAAACATCCCAGCCCCAAAAAATGACGGCAAACACATGCGGCCTTATTAAATCAGAAGAGCTATCGGACCTTAATTAATTTGTGATATAAGTTGGAAAGAATAGTTTTGGAGGAAAGAATTTAACTCAAGTGTGACTACTACAACAAATTACTTTAGTCTGTTCTATAGTTTAAAAATGAGGTATTTTTCGTCAAATAAAAATCATGACAGAAACGAGTCAAAATTAATTAAAGCGTAGTTTTACAAAGAATATCTTTTATTAATATATCACGACAAAACAAAACGACAACAATACGGTAATAACGTTAAGTCATAAGATTGATTTATTTTTTGGCAAGTTCTTAGCAAGTTTTAATTTCATACGAAACTTTTACATAATTTAATAAGTACTCTTACTATATACAAGTCTTTAAATTAGAATAGCGGTTTTATTTGCTGTTTTGTTTATTAAAGAGTCTTTGCATACCATGTTTTCACGGTTCTGCTTTTTGTTGTGGAAAATAAAACTGTCTGCATTGTTCTTAGAGAAGAGTATTAGGTCACTATTTCCGTTTGTATGTTATTTCTAAACAACGCGTCACTGGAACCACTTACTTCAATTATTTGTTTTCAAACCAAGACAAAATTGGTCCAAATTGAAAAACAGAAGAAAAGTAATTGTAACAAAATCACAATGTGCGAGCCAAACTGATGCAGGAGGTGGAATAAGAATAATTATAATGTTGGGTGGTTTGCCAACTGTAATTAATTGGACCCAAAAAGTATGAGAAAAAGAATTACGTACGGGTGGTGGCTCACTGATTTCACTCGAATGACTCAACAAATTTCAATTTACAAAAAACAAACAACAACGAAAAACTTATAGTGTCACCATGGAGTATTCATTAATGGCACTAATTCAGGATGCTCCCGAAAGAGAAACCTAAAAACATTATTTGAAACTTTTGCCATGGAATAGTTTGAAAATGAAAAAATAAGTCTGTTAGTTGAAATTCTCATGAGTTAGTTCTTTGCAACTGAAAAATGTCAGAAATGGAAGAAAACAGCGCAGTGTTACAAAGATATGAATCAACATCCAATTGTTGCTTGTAGTAAGGTGTCAGTCCGGACGGTAATGTATAAAATATCTGGACTTTGTCCTTAATAGGTGCCTCAACCTTATTCACTTGAAGGGTGTCTTTTAGGTATACCTATACTTGTTACCAGACATGCAAAAATCTTATTTTTGATGATATTTTTCGATTCCTTGATTAAGCAAATCAAAGGCTGATAGTGCCTTTAAACGTTTATATTATTACCATCATTGTGTAACAAGATTTACGTTTGTGTACCTACCCTCCCCCCCCCCCTCCACCCACATACATTAGAGACAAAGGACATTTCCCACCAATAAAATGCACTCCCTCATTTTTTCAAAATTATTTTTAAAATTTAGAATGCTTACCATGTAATAAATCCACAAATGATGTGAATAAGCCAAATCTGTATTAACTCTATGTTATAAAAAAGATTTATATGCCTTTCTATGTATGGGGCTGATTAGACAGAATACTAAGTTCAAAAAATGTTGTGGTTTTCTTTTCCAATTAGGTCAATGAACTTTCAAAACATTCGTGGTAGGTGTTCTACAACCAATCAATGTAGAGAATTTTCTCGTGTCGCTTTAATGTTGTATTAAGGGTTTGCTATTATGGTTGGGATTGAGGCCCATAACTAAGAGTTCATGTTACTATGGTAAGCACATGAGAAGTGACTTCAATGGTTACTCATCAAATGTTTGTGCCAGACATTGTTTGAAAAGGTGTGAAGTCTTATAAGCTTTAACAAAGCAATGGGATTTTCAGAATTAGAATAAGAAGGTTTTGAAGAATGTAATTCCTTTAGGAAGAAAGTATTGCCCGAGTTAGGCATATAGTTGATTGTAACTGGTATATTTGTTTTCCTGCAAATCAAAATAGGAGTAGTGAATAGAATTGTGTAGTGCAGTTCAATTTGTACTTTTTAAATAATAATAAATCCCCCAAACGGGGATCAAGGCCCTTTTGGAAATGAGCCCTTCATATGTATATGCAGATAAGTGTTAAGTGTGCATTTTTTTCCAGGTAAGTAAAATTGGATGTAAACTCCATAGTGAGTTAACAAGGCTTTTGGATGAAACTGTGTGACGCGTTTGTTCAGTAACCTTAAATTTATATTTTTTTGATTATTTTTACAAAACAAAATCCACCAAGAGATTCGACAACCAAATTCAACACTACAATAAAATGGCAGGAAACAAAATTACTCATCCCCACACGAACACGCTTACTAATGTTCAATAATACATCGATCTTTTGACACGTTTCGTAGCTTTGAGTAGTGGCAGATTTGTAACAATTAACTAATTAATTGATATTACAATGCCCCATGTAATTGACTCATGCAGAATATTAATATTATTCTAATCAAATATTTGTCTCTTGTCTCAACTTGTTACTATTCATCCGGATTATGAATCTAACTTTGAATGCCTTAACCTTGTCTCTCATATGCAGTATTGGTGGCCCCCGTGCCCCAGAGTCCAATAAGACCAAATCCACATGTGTTCATAATAAGAAGGCATTTGAAGATATGATTTTTAATGCTGCCTCAGTAGATTAGGATTTTTTTGGAGGTGGCACTATTGGTATACATGTTAAAAGAGATATGGTATTTTAAAGTTATTTACTAGTGTTATATTAGGCAAAATAAAAAGAGAGGGAACAAAATCAAATTTGGTTCAAATAGTAGTTTGAATTTGGACATTTAACTGCCATTTTGTTTTTTCATTTGATGAAATTCAGGAAAATTTGGCCTTTTGGAGACCAAAAAATGCCAAATATATACTTTAACACAAGTGATCCCAAATCAATGTTTTGGTTTATAAATTAATAATTGTCAGTCTAAAACATGATTTACGACTGATTGACGTAACGTTTGGTTATGAGCATAAAAAAAAACAATAACAAACGCTTGCTGTTGTATTTTCTGTTTTGAGAACCTTACTGTAAACAAACTCCATTTTATTGGGGACTTGATGTATGTGACCAATTCGGTATTTAGGGTTCCATTCAAGAGCTTACATGTACTTGCACCCCCGAGTCACGACGGTGAATTGTGCCGGGGGGGTGATCATTATTGTGCATTCTACACCAACAGGCAGGAAGTCAGCATGGTATCAAACCATTAACAATTGTATTACCTTCATGTAGTCCACTCAATCTACGGTATGACCTTGACAAAACTGCTACAGGAAGATTTTCTTGCTGGTTAATTTTGTTGTATAACAACCCCTCCCGAACAACATATCAAAAGGGTAGAAAAAAGGAAAGCATGGCCAAGACATGCTAATGCATTAAATTATGTGCCATTTTGCTATGTTTTGGTCTATTATACAATATTATTAGAAGGGGACGATCCGGTTAAGAAATAAAGTTCACTGATAGAAGTGGTTCTTATCTTAAACACTATCTGTAAAGTTGTGCGCTGATATTTCAATCGCTTTTGGTGTGAGAGCTAATAAAAATATGATTTTCTTAGCCCTATGTGTTTTAATAATATCGGTCGACCGAAATGGGGATCCATTTTCCACTCATATACTTCCAAACAAATATCCTTTAGCCTAAGATTTCACAGGGTAAGGTCTAATAATGAGAAAATAGTAGCTTTCTTCAAATACCAAAAGGTGACCATTCCATAAAATCTTGGAGTATGCGGCCGAGGCTAATTAGAGACCACGGCCCCGGCCTTTTAACTCTTGAGTCTTCTCACGGTCCAACAAAGGACCCGAAGTACTTGAGGTCTTCTAACCTTGTGAGTGCGGTTCGTGTTGTACTGCACAGATATGTTGATTGATTTCTTACTCATTGACGGTCATATCTCTCTTTGGACATTCAGATGTAGGCTGTGACTTCTGCATGGCATTCTCAAAGGATGGTTTGTAGTAGATCTTGTGCAGCCAGATATCACATCCCCTGTTAGAGTGCGTAGTCAAGGTCTGGGAGATGCTGACTTTGGTAAGGTCTAGAAAGGACTGGCCGCATTTTTATGCCTACTGTCTAACTAGTACCCAGTGTCGGCTATACCAAAGACCACTTTTTAAAATGTTCACATTAGAGGACACAATGACCCCCATTTTTCTTTCCGTTATCCACTATTATCCAAAGTTTGCTATAACATTATCCATTTTTTAAAGATTTGAACACCCCAAATTAAAAATTTTCGACATTTTAACCTAAATTTATAAGTTTCATGGCAGCATTTTATAATTCATGGCAGTATGTTTTGAACTCTGAAAAAAATGACGATATTCCTATTTTTTAATTCAGTGTTTTAACTCATTGGCCCCCCCCTAGAGTTTCAATACTGGATGACCACATTTTATCAGCCATCTATCCTGAAAGGCCTGGCAAAAAGGGACCCTATTTTCACTGTCCGAGGCCACATATACCCATCCACTTGCATATGGAGGCCCCCGGCACTAGTGGGCCCAATTTGTTTGAATAAATACTCTCTGATACTATATTTGACTAAATAAAGATCTCCCATCCCCGATTGCAGTCGACAAATCATCTATGATGACCAAAAGTAATTTTGGCGGGAAAAAGGCGGCCAGCTTCAATAATTACCAGTCACTTTCCATTTTAATATATCAATTGCAAGTGCTACACACCTTGCAGGGGGCAGAGCATGCAAAACATATTCAAAATTAACCTACACAGAAATGGAAAATCCTCCTAAACATGCATTTATGAGCTATATACCTTGGGCGAAATATGCGAGTCTACGGCCATCGTAAGAAAATGCCAAATTCCAGGTCTTGCCCAGGCCTCCCTTTTTCTACCTTTTTGGTATGGTGTTTGGGAGATCTGTTACCGCTAGTTACAGCAAGAAAAACCTTCTGTAGCAATTTTGTCCAGGTGTACGTAGTATTTCTTCTCACCTAGATTGAGGGGACTACTGGATCTGGTTGTTCCCTTTATCCCTCATGCTAATCCAGTACACCATTCCAACAACTTCACTGGCAGCCATAGCTGTAGGGTTGCTTCCTGCTTGAATTCACCAAAGTCAGATTAAGTGTAGCTTTTTAAATATACTTAATCAAGCGTTGGTTACAGACGTACAAAAGATTTGGGTAGGATTTGGGTTGGAGGCCCCCAGTAATGCGGATCAATTCTGACCATCATTTGGCTGGTTGGATTGTCTATGATGGTGATCTTCTTAATAG
Source organism: Ophioderma brevispina (assembly GCA_023653785.1). NCBI lineage: Eukaryota > Metazoa > Echinodermata > Ophiuroidea > Amphilepidida > Ophiodermatidae > Ophioderma > Ophioderma brevispina. The sequence continues at coordinate 15,493 of JAMKCH010031099.1, read as the reverse complement.
TATAGGCCTTAGTAAAGTTTGTCACTCTAACTACCCTGAATACCATAATTGTTAGTGTGGTAGTCACACACGCCGAAATGCCCAGCCAAGTGACTATTTAGGCTTATTAAAGCGCGATTTTATTGGTATAAAATATCATATTATAATGAAACATCCCTAAATAAACGCTTACCCGATGGTTGTTTCATGGCCATTGGAGTATATTCCTTGCGAAAAAATCCAGATTATTCCGACCAATATACACAACTTGTACAACGACCATGGAAGCTACCAGTTTATTCCTTGTGGTATTTTACAACGCCGCATGCAATACCGAAAACAGAAGCCAGCGAAAATATATCCCATACGCGCATATATGCACGTGAAAGTGGCCACAAAGCCGTAATCCTTTTGAACTTCGTTTGAGCACACAAGCCGATAGGAGCGAGTTCGTTTGCTTTTTATTGCAAAAAAACTCACACGTCTTAAAACCTCCAGTGATATGATGAAAAATGTTAAGAGAGGTGGTTTAGATTCATTTTGATAACAAAAGGTTTTAGTTGGCCCTAAACATTACCAATTCCATTAAAACGGGAATTGGAAAAAGGTGGGGGGGTGTGGGCGCGTAATATTTAGTGTTCATCGCAGTCGCAAGCTAAACCACTGATCTCTATCAATGGCTTGGCTACAAACAGTAGTAGGTAATTGTATATTGAGATGAATGGGAGCAAGACGGAAGGGGTGGGCATCTTGGTCTACCCGAACACAATACCATTCCTGAGACACCTTGTTTAACCGAGTTGTATCCCGGGGTGCACGTTTTAGAGGACATGCCCATTCCCATACTCGACAAATACCAATGAGCTCACTGAATTGGCTTGACTTTGATTCTGTAGTCTGTTATGTCGTACTTATCCACATTCAATGGGAACCAATGAGTTGTATTAAAGGACCGGCTTTTAACCACGCTTGGGCTCTTTTTTGCTATGACCAATATGGCCATCCGTGCTTCAATTACGAAGCCCAGGTTTCCTATCCATGCATAGAGATCAGTGTTCGAAACCCAACAAATGCGGCAGTCAGCAATTCGTACTTTTCAAGGGACGAGTAGCTGCTTCTTTGTATGAATGTAGAGTTTCCTAATTTATTTAAAACACTATTATTTCTCAAAATCCCAGGCTCATTGTATAAAAACACAATTAGCTACAAATGTTCCCATTTTGATTTAAATTTGATAATTAAATCAACAGAGAAACCGTTAAATAAAGCTGTGTTTAATTCCAATGCGTAAAAGCAAACGCGATAGTCTTTTCATACAGGCAGAACTGACTACCCCACCTATCATCTTTCAATTGGTGTGAAAGATAAAACATGGCTTGTGGGCCCAAAACGATAGCCGTAAATAATAACGCTGCGGCTTGCCTTAATAGTCCACGTGATTCGAGTTAATAGTGATGAAATTGAAATGATGTTGTCTTAGAGGAATTCTTCCAATGACCATGCAAACATCTGGTTCATCAATTAGGAGATAGTCATTACTATATTGCTGCCGATGTAGATAGATTTATACCATAAATTCCTTAATTAACTGAAATACTGACAAACTTCATCAATATAAATTTGGGACCAGCATAATACTTTGGGGGTGCGTCAAATAATTAAATGGGTGGGCCATTTGGGTCATTGGTGGGCAGATTGAATTTACTGGGTGGGCCCAAATAATTAACTGGGTGGGCCATGGCCCACCAGTAGTTTTATATGTTGTTAGTTACCTCCATGAACTGATCATTGAGGACCAATGCCGAAAATGATACAATATAATCTTACAATACATTGTTCTAGAATCTAGCCTGTTCAAAGTTGGAATCCTCGCCCCACGTTTCTAGCACGTACTAAATACAAATTACTGGCTTATTAAAAGACAATTCCTAATGGTTTATATGGTTTTCATCATCCCCTTATTTTGCTTAATCCCCATTCGGCACCTGCCAACAAATCAAACAAAATCTTGATTTTTACATTGCAGTCTAGACGGAAAAGAAGTGTTACCCAAAGGTCATTTAGCCAGTGGGCCTCCCACCTTCTGGTCATACAATTATAAATTTTAGATCACCCAAAGGGACAGCTTCTAATAGAATTTTGGCCGGAAGTTATGCTCCAGGACCATTATGCTTCCAGGACCATATGCCTCCTGGACGATATGGTCCTGGAGAATATGGATATGGTCCTGGAGCATAAATATCTGGATAAAATGGTAATGGTCTAATTGGACTCCCAGAATACTGATTTTCAGCGGTCTAAGAAGCGCTAGGTTTACAAGCCCTTTTTCCCGTTATGCTAAATTGTGAGCAAATGACAAATGCCAACTTAAATATAGCCCAGTAATCTTACAAAGGTCTACACAAAATGGTAATTAAATAAATTTGGGGTAATTACAAATATATAAACCTTAAACATATGGATGTTGATATAAGGGCTCAAAATTTCCCCAGTATGGTTTGTGATCGTTGGAGATATGAAGGTAGTTTAGTAATGATAGCAAGTCACAAAAAATGTTTATAAAATAAAACCCCTTATAGTTTACACAATTTGAAATAGTTATCCAGCAGAGGTATCCTCACATCCTGTTCATATGTTACTTGTACTAAGCTGGTGACATTCTATTGATTTGAAATAATATCTGTAATCAATCTCAATTTAGACACCCGGTATGTATTCAAAAACTTTTATTTACAAGTGAAAATAGCTTTGAAAAACCTTGTTGTTTGCGTTGCAACAGTGAAGTTTACATTCTAAATTGATTTGGGCAAGAAAGTCCATTATACACCATGTGTGAAACTTAAACTGCTCTGCCATTGATAGACACTTTTGACAGTGTATTTTAACACACCACTGTACTTATACCTTTTTACTCTGTTAACATTTGTAGGCATACCAGACTTAACTGAGTTGTATCATAAGACAATCGTAAGAGTTAGCTCCTGTTTTTCACCATTTTCAGTTAAAATATTCAGTTATTGATTACATGGCCTTAAATTTTCAAAAGTGCTTATATATCTTATTTGTGTCACCCGTATTTACCATAGGAGCCCTCATCAAAACATATAATAATTGTTATATTTTAGTGAAGCTCCTGTTATAATCTGTGCTTGGTTTAAGATCTTCACCACCAGGAGAGAAAATACAATAATAGTATAATGTGATAAACAAAACCTGAATGTTTTAGTGGTCCTAATATCACCCTATATATTAGTGACAACCCTTGTGTTACAAATCATGAAACCAGTATGGATGGAGTCCTTGAACATAAGAGGTCCAAACATATATAGTTTTATGGGTGTCAGATGATAGTTTTTACACATAGTAAATAATGAAAAGGACGGAAATACAAAGTAGGGGTGTAACGCAAGGGTGTCCCACCATTAAGACACATGACCAGATGCATTCCGATTGACAGACAAGATAGATGCATTCCATGAATACCAATAAATTCACCTGTCAATGATCCCTGCTGCATGTGGAAAATGCCCGCCATGGATCATTTTTTAAAAAAAACAAGACCAACAATTGTACTGAATAGCCGTCATGTTGGTGGAAAAAGAAGCATCCAGGACTACAATTACCTTCACCTCAATGATCCCCTGCAAATGCCTACACATAGATCTATTTGACAGGCAAGATAAGAGAGGTGCAGTCAGTGATGCACTACATTCAATGTCAATGATCCCGTGCAAATGCAAGTTTAGCCTTTTCAGCTCCCCCGGTATTTTTGACGGTTTTCAAATCCTGGATCCGCCCCAGCACTCACAGTGAATACTAAATACATTTCACCTGTCAATGATCCAGGTTTAAATGCCACACATGGATCGATTGGACAGCTTAATTGTATTTTATGGATACTCTTGGAATGTGTGTATCTTGTCCATAACATGGCTGGCGACAGACGTCATTTACAATATCAGTATTATAAATTTCTAGTCTACATGGTCCGATCGAGTCATATTTATTTCAAGGCTGTAATAATTATCATTGGATACAGCATCTGTTTATTAAAAATGGGACGGGTCATTTTGTTCATTCATTTATGTTCTTTGGGGGTGTTGTAATAAAAGATCACGTGATTGTCGTAGTAATGTATAAAAAATATAAAAAAAACCAGTTTTACTTCTACCTAGCCGGCCAGTACAGACGTCATACTATAATGGTTTCGTTGTTGTCGGTGTGTAAACAGGGTTTTTCGAGACACTGCCTTAACGCCCCTATCAGGTGAAAACACAGTTTATACCATAACCTTAGCGGCGAAAAAATCCCATTTTTAGCAGAGTGGCGTAGCTTGACCGTTCGTAGCTGAGTTTGGCGGGGGGAGGGGGGACAGAATGGCGCCCACCCCAATTACGCTAATCATTGCGTTCCGGCGAGCGCGGCGAAACAATTAACAACAAAGACCCCGTAGCCTATTTGGTAATTATTAATCAAGTGGATAATTGATTTTACTTGATGTGATAAAATTTTAGTTCTAACCATTTTTTGTTAAGTGTAATACATGTATTCAACAACGGAATCAGCCGAGTTGTGATTCAAAGTCATGGAAATCTTCAAAACACAATTCTAAAACCATTTCGCTTTTACTTTAAAATGGTACCAATGATAAATTTGCTTCCCATACAGCAAGCTTACTGAATACGGGATTTAAAATTAAAATAAAATTGAGGAGGAACGGGAGAAAGGGAGAAACGTTATAAAAAAGAGCAGGGAATGTCTGCCTTATTTTCTTTTAGCCGCAATCGAGTGACTAGTGATGATAGCCGTCATAGTAAGATATAGCCTATGAAGAATTGCCTAAGATAGGCTATCTTCTTAGCTATAACTTCTAATCACTAACCTGCGTAACAAGCATTCGGCAGTTTGTACCGCGAGATACTCTGTATCAAGATCTTTAGTGGTCAAATCAGGTGTAAGTTATACGTGTGAAAGGGTTATGTTTTATTTGACTGGAATACTAAATACCAAATGGCCTACCCACCCACACTAACCAGTTAGACCCACGGCTTTAACCAGGCAATAGGATAATCTTCTCAACAGGTGGGACCATTCGAATTAGATCAGGCTTCCTCGACAATAAGATTATCTCTCCACGAGAGGTAAACCTATTTTTATCGACTAGACAGGGGTGTCGACCTCCGCACAAAGTGAACATAACAGGCTCATGGTGTTGTAATTAAGAGAAAAAACGTCCTAAATAATAGCCTGATTAAAAGTATTTATTAAACCTCAAATAAAAGTAATATATTATAATTTTAATGAATATCCTCGCACCTATTATATAAAAATCGAGGTCTTATTGTCACGACGTATATGTAGGATAAAGAATTCAAAACACACCGTTTATGAAACAATAATGGAGTTTTGATAAGGTCTGGGTTGCCGTTCGACTCGGAGCCTAGCGGCTCGACTAAAGGCTCGCAGTTAGTTGGGAGTCTAACAGGCGCACCAGACCTTATCAAAACACCCTATTTTTTCATAACGGTGTGCTTCTCATCCTTTATCTAGTACATAGCTAGCCTAAACAAACGGCTGTTTGTTTGATAGACTTAGGTTTCTTGATAAAGTAAGTTTGATCGAAATAAAACTGAGTTATCTACGCAAAAACGCTACGTTTTTAGAATGAATGTGCCGCAAGCTTGCCGTTTGATACATCCCAGGTCACTTTCCTGCCACATTCACTAGTATTTTTATGCTGCATAAACTATATTTCAAAATGAAGTTTTGGCCACCCCTGAATTTTGACTTCTTCTTTTAAAACATCAATATGGCGGCCAATAATACAATTTCTTCGTGACTAAAATTCGGCTCTAAAAATGATCAATTTTCGTTGAAGAAATTCAACAAAAAACATCTCAATTTCCTATTGTCATTTTACAAGCAAATTGGTCTTTGCTTTAATTTTTCAACAAAGTGTAAATTCCAAATGATCGCAGAATTCAAAATGGCGGCCCACAAAACGCTCAATACATTGATGGATTAACCTTAAGTTTATTTTTCTTAAGGAGTAATTCATAATGTAACTGATTGCATTATAAATTATTGTTGAACTTACTACAAGAAAAACTATAGGGCGATCATTTTGCCCAAAATGGCGGACAATAAGAAATACAAAATCGGTTAAAAATGCAACTTTTTTTGAACAAAAATTCTAATAAAAATGGTATTTTACATGAAAGTGGTAGCAATTTTTATTTTCCGCTGTTACTTCATGATCCGCAACCTCGTCCCCCCCGACTTACCTAAAAAAAGTTGAGATTTTATATAATCGAACTGTTAACCCATAGTAATCTACGTGTACTAATCCTTACGTGCAAAGTCGGTCGTATCTTGTAAGTTAAATTCGCAATTTTGTATTTTCTGTCCTCGTCAAACGGACAGGGCCATTACAGGCGCCATTTGTCTCTGGCAGTGTGGGGCAAAACAAGCAATTTTCTCATAACATACATAACCTGCCGCAAGATCGGGATCAACCTCAACTTTGTAAATAGCTTTTCTCAAGGATATCTAGCTGAACAATATAAAAAAGAAGGGAAGATTGCTGGAATTACCGAAATGCAATTTTAAGAGAATCTGTGCTATTTTAGTTTAGTAAAAACGTTTTTAAATAATTTGTAATATACAACATTTAATTACAAATATCCACACAATACAATTAAAGTGATACATTACTAACTAACGCAAATGTCCAGCCATCTTGGAATTCCTTTGAGCTCGCCAATTTGAAACAAGATGATTATAGCCCTATATGTTTTCTTATAGTAGCCCCCCCCTAGTTAGCTCAACAATAAGTTAACAATGCATCAGTTACATGCAATAAGAATCCTTAAGAATAAAACTTAAGGTCATCCATTCAATTGGATTGAGCGTTTGTAGCGGCAATTTGATTTTTTGCGAGCATTTGAAATTTCTTTTCAAAACAAAGACTATGTGTTGTAAATTAAATTGCAAATTGAGAGTTTTGTGTGAATTTCACAACGGGAGGAAAATACTTTTTAGCCACTTTTGTTAAGAATTGGTATTTAGGCCGCAGGTTGGTTTTGAGAAGGTAAAAACATATGTGGCCCATAAACCTTATTTTGAAGAATTTATAGTTTATGCAACATAATAAAATGGTGAATGTGTGGCAGGAAAGTAGAGTAGTTATGACCTGAGATGTACCTGTCTTGTTATCGGTGATCCAAAGATGATCGGCATTTCTAGACCCTAATTGATGCAAACGCCAGCAACTCCACGTTTTCAAACTCCTATGGGACAGAATCGACTGCAGCACACGCAGGCAAATTAATGACTTGTAAACTCGATTATCACATCTGGACATTTTATAGTAATTTAAACGGTTTTTGACTACTTCACAGTTAGTAACCTGTTTTCAGTTCTTTCAAGTTGGAATTTCACAGTGGACGATTCGCATCACTTCTGAGTAACTTTCCGGAGGTTTCCAATATGCAATCTACCTCATATCACTATTAAAAAGCCATCAAGGGAGACGCCGAGTCAAAATGTGCCCCAATTGTAAACGGTCATACACAATATGGAATGGACAATGTAGACGAAACGTGTCACAGTGTTCTTATAAGGCTTACATTATGTGAACGGTCTGATGAGGAGCTTTGTAATGTTATGGGCTCGCACAAAAACGCCCTTGCGATGTGCTGGGAATGTACCAAGTTCCATGGAGCGACACTAACGAAGGTGGGATTGTTTTTACTCTGTCACATTCAATGCATGAAAGCAGTGCATTCAAAAACAATCTTTATGAATGATACCAGCTACAAAAAAGCGCTAAGATAAAAAATAGAGTAACTATACAAATCATTAATACAGAACGTGTTTTAAGAAAATGAAGCAGCAGCAAAAAGAGTCAATAAAATAAAACAGATAACGTGTCGTAACACAAGTGTTATACAAACTAAAACTATTTCACCATGCCGTAAGGATAAAACATTCAACAGTAATCTTTATTCCTAACTGAAAAAAAACCCACAAGAAATCGCTTATGCTTAAAGGAATAGGAATAGTAATTATGAAAATCATATTGATACGAAGTTGGATTCGAAAATAGCAAATAAAAAAGTTCATTAAACATAAACATAAGGTCGGCCTGGTCGGACCACCCAGAAAATCGATTAGCAATACAATAGTTATGAACGAGCATTATTATATAAATATCGCCCGGAGGCCGCGAGCCGGGTCCAATTATCTTGCCGAAAAAAAAAATCATCGAATATTATTTTAATATGCAAGTCGAAGCTGACTTGACAAAAATTACAAATGGTCTAAAAACTATAAAATGGACAGTATTTGCTTGACCATTTATCGTGACCAATTATTACACCTCATGAATAATCATGAACAAAATCTGCTATTGGTCTGAATGTCTATTACGCGTGCTGTTTTCCTTTAGGGAGGGGGGGGGGGGGAAAGGCGGGGGGAAAGAATTGGACTATTTTCGGACACCTCGTCCCCAAAGCCACAGTGAGGGTAAAAAACAAATACTACATGGTTTACATCGGGCAAAAGACACACTATTTTCTCTTGGTCTGGCTACGAGCCTTATACCTTCACCCTTCGGATTCGGGGTTGTGATTGTGATAGGACGTAGCCAGTACCTCGGGAAAAAGTGTTGTTTACTTCCCTATAACCATGTGTAGTATTTATATAAAGTCCCCAATATTTTGGCGTATGGTGCAGTGGTGGGCGGTAAGCGTCTAGTCGCAGCGGTTTGCACCACAAGGAAGCTTCTGCACATAACTTCACATAGTTGTGATGGGTCTTGAACAACCATTGAGATCTTATAGATAACCCTATCACGAATTGTTCATTACATGAATACGGTGTAACATCATATATCCCTCTCGGAGTATCCATTCAAAATAGACCTTCCACTCTAACACCTTTAAATTTTTTACTGTCCCATTTGTAATTATCAATTGTCAACCCATTGAATAACCATCAATTGGCCGGTAGCGCGTCACATGGTATAATGAAATATGCATAATCACATTATACCCTTCGCACCCACTCTGCAACATGAATCATTAAGCTCGCTATTAGCAATTTCTTCAAAATGTACACAAATACTGCTCAAAGACCCAAGACCCTAAATGTCTAAGCGAACGCAATCGTATTTGTCAAAATTAGAATTTTACGATAGTGCCTGTTTTTGTAATATCAGGTGTTAATTAATACACGGAAAAATTATTTTACTAATTTTGATAAAACTGTCACATCTCTTAATGTTGAGGTAAAATCTTAGTCAAAGTTGATAAACCTTACCTCATTGTTGACTAAACTAGTCATTGTTGGGTAAAATATACTTAGCTTGGGTAAGGATTATTCAACTTTGGACTAAGATTACGCACCATTAGATCGGTGACATTTTTTTTTTTTTTTTTTTTTTTTTTTTTACTCAACATTGTTATTTTTTGGAGTGTATGACCAACACTAGCAATTTAGTGCATTTTGACACAATAGGTAACAAAAAAAAGGTGCGAAAGGTATAATATATTACAGGTATCATGTATATAGGTATGTAATTATGCGTTCAAATTTTTACCTACGCAGGGCCCTAACATTTTTATAAAAAAAAATGGGAGGGGGGGGGGGGGGGGAGGAACGATACCTATTTCTTTCACCGAAAAATTTGAACGTAAATGATTAATTTGAAACCGTTTGGTAAATTTGTTTTTACCGAGCGCTGACATGAAGATATTTTAAAAAAACATTTAAAAGACACAGCAACCGATAACAAAACGCAATGAATTAATTGCAAGTAACGGAAAGGAATAAACTCGCAGGAGGTCGGTGTTTTAATGGCAAGAGTGTTTGAACGGTTAACCGAGCAAGCAGTTCGAACGCACGTTAACTCGTCAGGAAAGGATACTACAGACAGTTAGCCTTGAAGCGATTTGGTGTCACGTCAATAACTAACGTCGATAGCGTCCCTCCTAGCTAAAATTCTAACCTAGAACAAATTAGGAAAGACATTGGCACAAATTTATTTCAACTCAGTCTGTGTAACGATACAATTCTGCAACGGTATGTCGTATCACTTTTATATACGTAGAATTCCTCCTTTGTGCAGAAGCTACCCACATAACAGGGAAAATGAAAGCAAACCTGATTATAGTATTTAATACGTATTACATTTCAATCACATAAAAGACTGAAATTACATATTAAATAAGGAACTGGTCATACTCCACTCACTATGAGCCAATGCAGACTCAATTCCCATGGTACAGTTCAGTACCTCCCTAACCTACCAGTGTGTTTAGAAAATACACAAACCCCCCTGATTTTTGGTATGATGTATAATACCCAAGATGGCACAAGATAGAGATTTGTGGAAACATTCTAGGGAGGGTTCCTCCATCGTGAGTGATCTAAGCAGCCCTGGATATGATATCATATTGAATGTCTAATACACGCAGCTCACACAAGGTCATTCAAGTCATACATGTACAAATCAACCCACTGAAGCTGGTGTCCTTGGTGATGAGCATAATTGCAAACTCATAGCTACGCATAGTGACTTGACTTGCCAATATCGTACGACTAACTATTTTTATACTTTTAACAGAATACTCAAACATACATAACAATAGACAAGATTAATGCAATTTTAGCACATTTTTGAAGAGGACCCCCATTGTCAAATGTTGATATTTGTTGCAACAGTTGACGTTGGCAATTGTCTAGGAAACTCTACGCTCGAACGAATGCTAAAAAATGCATTTATCACAAATCCGCGTTTTGGTATTAGAATGGGTGCCAGATGGTGAACTTAACGGCAAAGCCCGGAAATGCTACGTTTTCGTCATGCTGTCATAGTGCCACCTCGTAAATTAACCTCTAACTATTGTGCTTGCTGAACTATTAAACAACAATGGATGAACGTAGACATGTACATGGCGCCTATTTCCCGGCACTATTGCACATGTTGGAAGACGTTTCCAGCAGTCGTTTGATTATTATGATACGGATCGGGGAGCCCCGATAATAATTATTCTAGTACAAATTGATTTTTGTTTGTAGACACATAGATCCTTTTCGAGCTTACCATTCACGGGTATATAGTTTACTAGCAGTTACCAATGCAAATCGTGTTCAAAAATCATCCATTTTTGAAAAATTGGGGGCGCTCTTCAAAAAATTGCTAATATTGCTTTTAAGTTCTGAGAGTAATGGAACATGGTTAAAGATTGAAAAGCATTTGTACACACACATACATACTGTCTTTCACAGATGCTTAACGGTGAAGGTAGTTTTTTTCAAAAGCGTGGAACTAACCGGAACTAAAGGGACCTAACTCTTTCCTCTTAGTCCTACTACCCCTTCGATATAGCCTCGCAAACTGTGCTAAGTCCGGTTCAATTATGGTTGGTATTAGTCCAACGATTGTCCTATTCACGTTTCCACCGATTACTAGAAATGTTGTTACTTAACACATAACACACCGAAAAGATTTAATGAGCTACCCATTCTTAATGCCTAAGCGGGGACACAATTCCATATTTTACTTATGCCAGAATGCACACACCAAAACTACCTGCTTTCCTGGAGTAAGCAGTACGCCAAAAAAAGTCGTTTCCTCGTGTTAAAAACTTAGATCCATTCAAATGAGTGATTTTCGGACAGATAATTATATTTTCCACCTAACTAGAATCAATTTTGAATCGGGAGTATACGTAAGTGACTGGATATTTCGCAAACGAGCAATGAAGATTAGCGTCGGTATTTCTAGATTTATAATCCCTGTTGCCATGGGGAAACCTATGAATTAGGAAAAGAATGCCCCAAGTGAAGAAAAAGTCTTTCGTAAGTTATTTTTTCTAACTGAAAAATAGACAGAAAAAGGGAGAAAACACCAGTGTTCAAAGATTTGAATCTCCATTCAATTACGTATTCTAGTAAGTGCCCGTACGGACAGTAATGACTAAAATTTCCGATTTTGTCCTTATTAGGTTGATTTTGATCTTATAATTTGCAGGGTATGTTAGGACACCTATACTTGTTACAAACAAGCAAATCACTAATAGTGCCTTTAAGTATGGTATTTTTGGGTAATTTTCAGAAATTTGTTATGCCCAGAAAGTAGGCCCAGACCAAAACTTTCCTTAGGAGTGTACCCTGTTTGGCATATTTACAACCTCCTAGAGTCGAGGATTCGAATTTATTTTCCTTTTTCAATGATATTTCATAAAATTATATGTGTATCTTATAACAGATTCACAAAAAGACACAACAGCAATAATTTTTAAACTTATGTCCACCTCGTTTCACTACCATCCAAACACACGACAGCTTGTATTATGAATATGTTATCATTCCACATCATCATTAACTGTGTGAAACATACGCATATTGATACTAAGATGTTTACATATTCGTCGTCTAAACATGACATTTTACAATGTTTTAGAAAACACTTGGATAGTACACAAATACTACATGGTTGGAGAGGGAATAGGGCACATTATTTTCCAGAGAGGTACTGGCTACGGGTCTATCACCCCGAACCCGAAGGTGAGGGGTGATAGGTCCTAGCCAGTACCAAGGTAAAATTGTGTGCCCTATTTCCCCGATATAAACCATCTAGTGTTTGTTTATTACACCTCACTGTGACTCTGGGGACGAGGTTGTAGGGAATCGGAATAAGTCAATGAAATAGCATGATTATTACCATGAATATTCATGAGGTGTGATAATTTATTCTATTTCAAGATTTAATTTATGATATTAAAACGTCTTTGCAACGACAGACAATGTGTATTATTTTAATCTTAATTTTTTTTTTTTTTTTGCATTTCACATCCTCAGTTGTAAACACTATAGTAGATTTCAAAAAAGAGAGAGACCTCGTTGAAAGTTTTAGGCCTTTCCATTCACCGTGAGAGGTAAGCGGATTTATTTTAAAAGCCACAGGTAAAAAAGTTTATGGCACTCACATATCAATGTACAATAAATGTTGACCTGAAATACATTTTTTCATAACAAAGATAGCTTGGGTGTTTCAACTGAAGTATCAGTATGAAAAATCAGCAATTATTTAATTAAGCGTTGTTATTAAAACACAACTTGCCTTTGACACAGCAAAATATATCACAGCATAGTAAGAGATCTCTTACCTTGTAAGAGATTAGCGCAAACCGGATTATGAGTTCATTGACATCTCGGCCAACCACGGCGTTAGTCTTTTATCATTAACAGACCATTATGTAAGAATTGAATTAATCAGTCTCCATGTACGCTGATTCTGCGCAGTAACTTTGTACCATGACTACAATATGTTTTGCAATGGCAACAAAGGCCTAGTCTCCACATGGTCAAAGATTAAACCCTCACATCAATATCACCCATGGAAATATGCAATAACTCTCAATTTGAAATCTACTATAAGTGATAAATGTAGACTTTTCAAAGCATGCCACCCCGACTTGTGCGAAAGTTGAATGCGATATTAGTATAGACTCCCTTCACTTTAGAATCTCTGAACAAGAAAACTTAAGATACATACTGACTTTAAAAATAGGTAACCCGCTTAATACAGCACCATACGAAATATGTTTACTATAATACTAAAGGTATAAAAATAAAACTTTAAATACTTTGGAAGTTAACCATATACACTATATTTAAGGGGGCAGTATATGACATAATGGATGGAAAACGTTTTGTGTCATATGTTCCTAACTATATATGTGGGAGCTATTAAATTATACATTTTAGAAAGCCATTTTTAATACTGTTAGTACTGATGCTACTAGATTTCATGGAATAAATCCGAATTCAGGTTCAATAAATGAGAGCGCCCCTGGAGATTTATGTCACGATTTGAAAATCATCAAATTAAAAAAAATGTTCTATTATTTTTTTTTTAATGGGAAAAGTCTTTTCACGATTTTCGTTAAAGTTACCACGTACAGCTACCAAAATTCCACCAACGTTTGGGATTTTTTGCATCACTTATTTTCCTGATGTCACTGGTGGGTGCTTTTAAAGCGTCCTGGGATCTCACATTGATATTAAGAAAATATTGACAAAAAACCTTTTTAACCATTGTGGCATGCGCTGCCCCTTTCCAATAATCGGGTTTCATTCGTTAGGCCATGGAATTATCTCCAACTTCCACGATAAAATAAAATAGAGATAAAGTTAGCAATATCAGAACCTCTTTTCACACGCTTACAACAATAAGTTGAACTAGTGTATAAGTATTGTTATACACGATAAATTATAATATTTGTAACATTACATAGTAAATTTTTTTTTTATTTTTAAAATTTTAGATATTTATCATATTCATCTTCAGAATATTGAAAAAAATGGTTAACCGAAGTAGCAGTTCGACGCACTTCAACTTGACTTGAGTAGATTTCATTGACTTAACCTGTAAATAGGTTTAAGGGGTAGCCTATTGCTCATAACCATTTTTTGCACATTGGAAAATGAGATATTGTACTCACCAATTTTCATTAGAATTTCAGTAGAATGTTTGATCTAAGTATGGCACATGAAGGAAAACCTGGTGACAAAGCCTTTTATCCTACAATTTTACATGTATTATTTTCAAGTTTGAGTAATTTGTGATATTGAATAAGTTTTGAATAAGTAAATAAGTAAAAATACAGGCCATCAGAAATGTTTCTTTATGTGCTGAATCAGCCAATACAACGCTTCAGTTTAAATATAGTTCAATTTAATGTATTGCAGCAATGACTCTTAAGAGTCACTGATATATTTTCTTTATAAATATTCCCTCGGTTAAACCGGTGTGGGACTCTCAGTCCGCCTACAATGGTGAACAATAGGTCAATCGATTCAGTTGACTCTTGACGCAACATTTAGTTTCACGCTTTAATCCGTTGCCGTCTATAGAGCCCGGACTATGAATCCTGCCGGACCATATCTCCTTTTACACCGGCCATGTAATCATGGAGGGGGAACCTCCAATTCAGAGGTAACACGTATGTAAGTCTTCCAAACATTTTCAGTATCATTGTCACCAAGATATTCTTGGAAAACGTTTACCACTGTCACGGAATGAAATTTTAACAAGTGTATTAACTTCTGCATGGGTATTTCTAGGGTTGTGACAATTAGCGACCCTGGGTCACTAGTGACCCTGATGAATTCAACAGACTTGTACGTGTAACCCACCCACCAAGATGGGTTATAGAGGTCATCCTGCCAGGAAGTCACCCTCCTGAATATTCATCATCCTCAGCACAGCACACCTCTCTTGGTTAAGCATACTACTACTTCCTTGCCGTCCCCTCCCATTGATATTTAAATTAGCTTAAGTCCTATTTCAGCAAGCCACCACTGCCTATGACTCATGATGCATCCTGCCTCCAACATGGCAACATCATTTGGCCAGGCATCACACTCATCAAATTAAATTCATCATATCTACAGGTAAGATACTTTCAATTTTGTATAATTCTATTTTATTGGGTTGCATAGA
>JAMKCH010031098.1:0-40292 GCA_023653785.1 Ophioderma brevispina | reverse complement strand
TATTTACTGGAACAGAAGGTTTGACTTGAAAATCACATTTATGTACTCAATTTTCCCGGTCAAGGTTTTGAAAAGGGAAGTTCTTGGCTTTTTGATTGTATTTGTTTTCAAATTTTCGTAGTTGGTATTTGTGTATTTTTTCAAACAATAATACTTATATTTGTAAATGTTAGCCCTATAAGTTTGCAATCTTAATGTCTTATTTTTAGATATTAAACAAATCATGTTAAATATGTGTTAGTTTGTATTTTTATTTGAGAACGTATAAATACTTACGCCGCATTGGGCAAATACTCCTATATATTCACCGCGGGCGCTCATGCATGCATAGCGAAGAAAACACGCTCGAAATACACCACTGCACTGCTTTCTAAATATTTTACCAAGTGCTAATAATGTACAACCAACGCTCTCCTAATTGTAATTAACGGACGGTTTGTAAACATAACCACGATAACAGGAGTAAAAAGGGCACAGGCGTTTGTGGAAGCCATATGTATCAGGGCAGAGGTAGAGCCTAAAGAAGATGGGAAGGGGATAGTGGGATTAGAGTTGGGAGCAGGCGAATTCCAAATTTTCATTTGAATTTTCTGGCGCATCTCATTATCTTTGTTTTTTTTTTTTTTTTTTTTTTTTTTAAAAAAAAGTAATCAATTTAAACTGTAATACAGCACAATCTATTTATATTTTCTCGATTCAAGTAAAAGGGACTTCTGTGTCGTATTGATTGTATTTTGGTTTTCAATATTTCGTTAGTTTTGCATTTGTGTCTTTTTTTTTCAACAATAAATTAGATTCTAAATGTAGCCTTACAAGTTTGAATGATTATTGTTTTAGTTTTTACATATTAAAACAAACATTGTTAGAATTGTGGTCTGGGTGTGTAATGATTGATAACGCGTGAATCTAACACCGCACGGGCATTACTCTACGTACTTCACCCGAGCCATGCAGTAAAAGCGAATAAAGACCGCTAGAAATACACCACTGAACTGCCTCTAGTATAAGCGAACTTTCGTGGTGGCGTATTAATAATTATATTTGTTTTTAATATTTACGGTAGTTTGTATTTGTGTATATTTTCAAACATAATACTTTAGATTTTAAATGTAGCCCTATAAGCTCCTATAAGGTGGAAATGCTTTAATGTTTAGTTTAGATATTAAAACATATCACTTTTAAATGTGTATATTTGTTTTTTTGATGTGAGAACGTGTGAATACTTAACTCCGGCATGGGCAAATCCATATACTTCACCGCACCGGCGCGGCTGATGCATCAAAGCGAAGAAAAGCACGCTGGAAAATACACCGCTGAACCGCCCCTTTACAAGGTGCTACATGTACAACCAAAGTTTCTCTAATTTTTTAATTAACACGGTTTTGAAACCCAACAGGGTTCAAATTTTCATTTATTTTCTGCGCCAATATCATATATTATTCTTTGTTTTTAAGAACTTTCCGATCTTTACTGGACAGAAATTTTGACTTGAAATGCCCAATTTATGTCTATTTTCCCATCAAGTAAAGGGAAGTTCTGTGGCGTATTTGCTTGTATTTTGTTTTCAATATTTCGTAGTTTTCATTGGTGTTTTTTTTTTCAAACAATAAATTAGATTCTAAATGTAGCCTTCCACGTTTTGAAATGCTTATTTTTAGTCTACATATTAATAACAAAACTTGTTTAGAATGTGTCTGGTGTGTAGGATTTGAGAACTGTTAATCTACCACCCCCGACGGGCATTACTCCTACTTCACCGCGAGCCATGCATGTAAAAAAAGCGAAGAAGACGCTAGAAATACCACTCAACTGCCTCTAGTATTAGTTGTACAACAAACTGTTTACAAATAATATTAATTATCGCGGCGAACCACATAACGGCCCCGGGGCAAAATGTGATTCCAGACATTAAGACGATATGATCGACTCAATACTGCTATTTGGCTATAAGAAGATTTCCTCTCCCGTGCGGCTTATAATGTTCCGCGCGAGGTGTTTTTATTACAAGTGAATATTGCGTGTAGGCTAAGATTTTTTGCGTGCGAATGTGTTCCGTCGGAGGCCTTTGTCCGAAGCAATACTTTGCTCTTGAGACTGGGAGGCCCCCCTAACTTATTGCTGACCTCATTTCATCAACTTTACCACCAATGTTTTTAGATGATACAAAAGAAGTCTAGCGGTAAATATTGAATAGAAATTGCGTTTCGCGGCAAGTTACTGTACTCAAGTTTGTTTCTTCTTCTGCACAAAGAGGTTAGTCCCAGTCTGTTCCTTTATTTCTTCTTTAAATGATTTTTTGTTCCTCTTTGTTCCTTTAGGAAACAAAATATGACATATACGGTCAAAAGGCTATTGAACGCACAGTAGAACCTCAATTTTATTTTTCCGTGAAAGAGGACGCCGTATCTTCTGCTCGGTCATGAAAAAATAGGCTCAATTTCTAATCGGGGTTGTGATAGCACCTGAATATTTTCAACTGCATGGATCATAACAAGGCTCTGTACTGTCCACAAAAAAAAAAGTAAACTTGAAGTGCTTTAATCCTCGCATACCGAGCGATTTCTGGAGATCAAACAATGGAAATACATTTTGTTCATTTTGAAACACATGTACCTTTTGACTTGACATATCCCGAGTATTGAAATGTATAATGTGTATACTAATATTGCAAATCATTTACGTTACTTCGGCGATATGAGTAATCAAAGACCTTAGCAAGCATCTTTCCGCTCTTTGATCCCATCACCTATAGCGTGTTGTCGCATCTTGTCTTTGCTTTTGGCATCTTTTCTGTAGTTGAGAGACCTTGTTACGGACGTGTTTTTGACGTTCTCTGTAATTTGAACACCTTCTTCTGTAGTTGAGACCATTACGTGTATTTGACATGTTTCTCTGTATTTGACACCCTTTTCTGTAGTTGAGATCTTTTTAAAGAAAAAAAAAAAGGTGTCAAGTGGTCAAAAGCACTTAAAAGTGCTTTTGACCACTTGACAGCTTTTTGTAGTTGTAACCGTTACGTGTTGTTGACATGTTTCCCTGCATTTGACACTTTTTTCTGTAGTTGAGACCTTTACGTGTTTTGACACCTTTTTTAATATTTGAGACCTAGGCTTGTCCATAATGATTTGACGTCGTCATTGCATTTGCGCCCTAATTTAATCTTTGAGATAGTTTGACCTTTGACATGTTTCTCTGCATTTGACACACTTTTCTGTAGTGTAGTTGAGACCTCGTTCCTAATTATATGACGTATTTATTTGTATTGAGACCTTGTTTAGCCTTTGAGAAAGTTTAGACAATAATGGCCGCCCATACTTACCAGCCCCTATATCATGAGATAGTATGATAAAGTACTAATAAAAAAAAACAAAGGAAATAAAATCGATTCATCACCCACTGAATATATCTAGAAACAGCAAACACAAAGAAAGCATAACTGGTAAATACAGAATATTAAAAAATGAAATGAAAATGGTGAATCGGCTCTTCATTTTGTTTCCACAATTCTAAATTACTAAAATGTAGTGATCTATATACATGAGTTCATTGCGGTGACTGAAAACCATTTGTCTTATTTTTTATAAAAAGCGGGTTTTTTTTTATTGTGTTTAATTTAAAACGGCGTCACTCGTTAAGTATATATGAGGTCGTTGGAGCTTTACCGTACCTATATTCAAACGTAATTTGTAATGTTATTTATTTAGTTAGATATTATCAAACTATGTCCTTGTTGCCGTGTAAGTTTTTTATTTGAATAAGCATATTAAGGAGCACATTTTATCTGAACAAATAATTATCATCGTATCTGTGCCCGAAAAGGAAGACTACCGTCATCCCTCTTTACAGATTGTTTCTATTTACATAAGGGAGGTACCCAATAACTTTCCCAAAATGAAGTGATTTTTTCCACTTTCTGTATTTAATATCTGTGAATTTTATTTTTCATATTATAGTGTAATAGAAACGATTTTACCGAAGCTTTGTTCATATGTGGGTTGAGTAGTGTCTCAAATATGTTCCACCACTGGAACAATAAGTCAGCAAACAGAATTTTCACACGGAACATCTTTTTGCTTATGCTGGGGGAACACAATTGCAAGATCAAAAGTAATTTATCTAACGTTCTTACCTTTAGTTTCAATCTTTCACATGTCCTCCCTGATTGCGATGCACTTGGTACCCTGGAGTGCATGGGTTGAACCTCTTGATGTTTACTACGCGTTCTCCTATTGCGGTAAACGCATCGTTTATACGTCGTTGTACGTAGTTCTGGTAATGTGTTTGGGGAAACCTCCATACTATACACACAACGTCTCGCTTTTACATCATCTCATAGCCAAAAATCTAGCAGAGGGTTAGATCTGGGACCGCGGGGGGCATTCCACCGCTGCCCTTTATCCAATAAGAATACGAGTTGGAAGAGTTACCTGAGCGGTTTCTAACATTACAGACCTGTGTGCTGTGCACCGTCTTGAAGAAATTGCCCAATATTTTTGCTGCTTAGAATGCGCCGCAAATTGATATCTTGAATAACCGTCCAACCATTCAAATTTCCATCAATAAAGCCCAATTAGGTATTGTTCCTGTAACACACTGCTAAAACTAACTACAAACTTTCCTGCGATCATTAGGAATCTTCGTAGACCAACTTACTATGGCCCCTTTGGGGGGCCCATACTCTCTCACATTTAGAGTTTATAATGAGCCAGTCATTGGAAAAATTGGCCTCATCAACACTACAACAAGTTCTCTGATAAGAAATTGTCCGTTGCATCGCAAAACGCCAGCTATGTTGAAGATCAACCTGCATCCAATTATTGCGGCATACACAATTTGTATGGCTCCAATTTTATTCATCACTAACTGTCACCTAGATGGTTTATTTGTCCAAAGCAAATATCTAAATTATAGCAATGTCTCTGTATTGTCCCGGCTGCTGCTGGCCGATGCCCGTATTAATTTATTCTAGCAGCGACTCGTCAGATGAATGTCGGTCACGCGAACCAGCTGACGATCACTGTTCAGAAAATGTTACGTTAATTCCAAGTCCGCTTAGTTTCTAAAAGCTTCCGTGGGCCGCCACAGGAGTTGTTTCTTGTCATTCAGAGATAATTTCGTGCTTTACGGGCACCTTTATGCAAGCTCAATTCTGCTACAAGGATGTCCAAGTACAAGCTATTGAATAGGACCAACTGGCGCTATCGTGGTTATTTTAAATTATACCGGGCAGCAGTATTTTTTCCCCGGAAATATTAGCTGTGAGGGGCTGTGATGGTACCACAAAAACACCAAGGCGTTTACAAGATGGAGAAGTTTATCCGATGGTGGTCGGAGGCCGAGGTGTTTAAACGGGACCCGTCTACATGTGTTTAAAGACCTCAAAGAATTACACAATATTTCTGAATCTACAGTAACGTAAAACATTAATCTTTTAGATATTATTTGTAATTTATACTTAAAGTAGAAAATGTCAAACTTGGGATTACCTTTTCTTAGTCAAATCAATCCTAATTTATGGGACTAAAATTTGATAAAATAAATTCATGATGGAAACCAATGTGCTGGATAGGGTGATATTGGATTGAACCATCAAACAAAATTTTGATCAGAAAACTTGGAATTTTGATATTATGTGTTTGTATATTATATGTTGGGGTGATAATTTGATCATCGCCAAAACCGATATTGGGACTTTCTAGTGTTGAGAACGATTTATA
The DNA here is from genome assembly GCA_023653785.1 of Ophioderma brevispina. Taxonomy (NCBI): domain Eukaryota; kingdom Metazoa; phylum Echinodermata; class Ophiuroidea; order Amphilepidida; family Ophiodermatidae; genus Ophioderma; species Ophioderma brevispina. Next base: position 34,575 of record JAMKCH010031098.1, on the reverse strand, counting down.
CTTATATTTGGAATTGAAACAAATTATTGGGGGGGGGGGGGGGGGGGGAATATAACTAAAGGTTGTCACCACTTTATAAAGAGAATAATTTGAATCGATTGTGGTAGAAATGTATGTACCTTGAGTCAAGGGCCAAAGAAGAAAGTTAAATGCAAGTCAACTTAGTGGTGAAATGGTAGACTTATTATTCGTTGTGTTTCTGAAATTTATATTTCGCGCTAGACACACACTTGATTTTGCTACTGGGCTTTTTGTGTTACTTTGCTTGGCAAAATTTCCCTACATATACAAACTACTTTTCTGTGTTACACTACCTTTGAGTTGGTGAAATGAACAACATTTTGGTTCTACTGTACAACGGGTTTCGCCATGTTTTACTACTGGGCAATGACTTTACATCTTACCTACCCGTTGACTCTGATATCGTGATACATTCCAACTGTAACTGTAACTCTCTAGAACGCGCAGAACTATATATTCGAAATAGAAACCAGAAGGGAAAATTAACTCTAAAACTTTGAAACCTAAACCTCAGCCACTATTTGTCAGGTATGTTTACGATCTCTTAAATGGTTCCCTTAGAAGTGCCTGAAATTATGAAACTGGACTGTAAGTTAACCTAAATTCCAGCTTTTGAAATCAGCAACAAAGTAGTTGGCTTCAATTAATTAAATGGATGGCATAAAAATGTTGCTCGTCAGGATAATTATTGGGAATGCCATAAAGTCTGGTTTATTAGGGTATGGTCCACTTTAGATAATGGAGCAAAATATTTGAAGTGTATTTGAAATTATATTATCTGAATTTGCTCAAAGAAATAAATTATAATTTAAAATTAATTTTTGCAAAAGATAAAACAATGTGTTCCGGAGTACTTTGGCGTGACTGTCTCAAGTATATTGAAGCGTTTTTTATATAATTGGACAACCCGCGCCACAACTAACGACGCGCTGAATGACGATCTGGAGATATTTGCGACACGGTTCTCACTTAATGCATTTGCACGTGGGTTGTTTTCGAAAGCTATAAAGCAGTTTTGACTGTTCACAGACGCTCCTAGCGTCCGCTTCATCCTTTGGTGACATTTTCCAAGTGCCTCCGCTTCAACATAATTTCTAATGTTACAAGATAGCAGGCTTGGTTGGTACCACCAGGTAACCTGTTTGGCCCATTGCACATAGCTACCAAGTTTGGTAGTACATCTTAACGGGACAGGCTCGTGTTGTGGCGGGAAATGGGAGGGTGCCATTACTATGAGAGTGCCCGCTACAGTATGATTTTAGATTTGAAAAGCCCGCTTGACACAAATAGAAAACTGGTATTTGGCACAAACTGCAATAGCGATGATACAGATTTGAAAAAGCCCGGTTTGCCAAAAATTCATATGTACTATCATTCCAATCATGAAATTTACACCACACAACACCAGACTGTTTTGCTGACTCATTGTTCGTTGGACCATATCTTGAAAAACCACTCAACCTAAAATTGAATATTTTTTTCAGGCAAGAGCCCATTACCCATTCTTTTTACGATAAATAAAATCCACATTATCACATTACAAAAAGTTGAAAAATACCCTGTAATTTTTTTTTATTTAGACACCACTTAATTTCATGTACTAAGATACATTTGTAATTTGCCGATACCATTTCATTATGTACATAAATCAGCAAATTAAAAAACGACGTTTCTTCTCATTTGTATACATATAGCGTTACGTCTAATTGCAAATTTTAAACACAAAGAAGAAATTATATTTATGATAGTATTGCAAATCTTTAGCGCCATAATCAATTATGATCGCCAACTGAATACACACATTCCTCTTTTGAGCCGACTGGTCAACCGACCAAGCACCAGTGGCTCAAACTGCTCTCCACAATAGCGTAAGCGCCCATCATCGGGTGAAAAAGACATTAGCGTTTTTGCATATTGTAAGCTCCCCAAAGGTGAGCAAATTTGAGTTGTGTTGTACCAAATAATTAATAATTCCATGTCACCACCCACAACAATCAATTTAGTCTTTGCCAACGTCATGAACTGTGGAACGTGATTATGGGCCAAGGTTGGGCCTTCATGAAGTCGATTAAACTCGCGCGCGGGCGGAACCAGCTCACGTTCTTGTTACTATGTAACACAGTAGACTAATACCAACCATTCTCAAGCTGAAATCGACGGTCAAAGGCGATATAGCGAATAATACATTGCGGAGAACAAAATTGCATTAGGCCTACTTAGGGAGAAATCAGACAACTATTTTTCACCTTACAAATGATTGAAACACAACATCACAACATGGATAAATGCCAGCAATAAGTTCACGACAGAATTCGATGAATTTTTTCGTTTGTGGACGCATTGTGAACAGATACAGCTGATTCGGAAACCCGGAAGTGTAAATCACTTCAATGTGCCAACTTCGATACCTTTTTGTCGACACGCATTGGGGTTACCGCTTGGGGAAGGAAATCGCCGATACTTCACCCAAGGAAAGATGGGTGGTGACAAACAGCAGAAACTACTGCTATTGAAAAATCTGTTCTTACAAAAAGGGATTAAATTATGCCGTTTTCCCTCGCGAAATTAACCAAAGTGGACTTGGATACTGTGTTGAAAAACATCCCGTAACTGTTGGATAACGACAAAAATAGACCAGGATAGAGTGAACAGTACATCTGATTGGCTCTATAAGACTCACAGCAGCAAGCATCTAAACTAAAGGAAGAGAATGGCCATTAAATCTCTCAAAAGTTGACAATTCCATAGTCCCTTAATCACCCGCCGACAGGAACGCTGCACATTGTTATGAACAAATCTGACTACAATGTGAAAATCCACGACTTGTGTTGAAGTGGAAATACCTATCATAAAAGCTCAAAAGAAATCCAACTTACAGGTACAAAGACACCAAGATCAGTGAAACATCTAAAAAACAATGGAAAGTAACTACATTTCAGTACCACCGACATAATCTTCCAGTTGAAGTTGTCTCCCAAGTGTTCTACTGGTTGCCAAATCCACGTTATGAAAACGTTATGAACACTACGGGTCGTACCAGGACATCATCGGCTCTCTAGTGGGGTGTCTATTCACCACATCAGAACTCTTGTTTGATATTCGTGGAAAACTCACTTTTTCATAACACTTGGATGATGATGACATCATGTTGTCTTATGATGTCACTGGCCCTGTTCACAGCAAACTAGTCCGCACCAAAGGATAAAGTCAAGAAGGAAGATCCAATGACTATTTTTATCTGTCATCTGTGTGGACTGCCCGCCTCCTATGTGGGCGAAAAAAAAAAGACCCTTAAAACCCGCATTTTATGAACCTACTCACAGAGTGAGTCGCCTATCAGCGTACTAGGTTGGGCGCGTAGTATGGCCACCAGATTCATTTTAAGATTCATTGATAAAGACTGGCCAACTGACTACTAGAGAATTCGGGACGCCATTCACATCAGGATCCACAGATCCCCTTAACAACTATGCAGGCAGAAGCCATCTTCCAGCAGTTTACAACCATCTTTTGAGGCGACTGGTCACCCAGAGACCGCCTGTGGCTCATCCTCCTCAATAGCACAACCCACTCATCGGTTGTCAAAGATTGGCGTTTGTAATGAAAGCTCCCCAAAGGTGAGCAAAATTTGAGTTGTGTGTACAAAATAATTTATATCCTTGATACTCCTATTACGTTGAGTGATCGATATTGTCAAGGCAAGATATGCTGATCTTGGACCATTTCCTCAAACTTTTTGTTGCTTATGAATCACTTTAATGGATTTATCAACCTTCTTTTTTATTTTCCAGCTCTGCCAAATAATATCGTATGTGGTCGCTTTATGTCCCCCTTCTTTCTCGCGGTAATCCAACAACGGCCCTGAATTGTTTATATTCATAATTACTAAAATTTGTTTACGTAACAGTGTCGTCCATACCTTATTTAGACGGTCCCTGTTTGCGTACTGAAAAAGGACGGCTTGCGAGAGAAGGTGTAGATGAAAATGGTCATGCCATTTCGTGATCGATGTCTCTGTACAGTGTAAGGGTGACAGTGTAAGGCAACCTTGAGAAGCAATATGTTTTGCCCTGGCAATACCCGAATCAAACATAATTGTGGTTCACGGATAAATCTCAAACCTAATCTCCCTAGAAATTGGAACTCCAGATAAATTGATACAACTGTTGAACGGGGACCGCATATTGTGGTAATTTCCTTCAAGCAGGGATAAATATCGTAGATAAAAACACCCATGTCTGAAATATGATAAATTCGATCAGACTATCGATTGGGACTACATAAAAAAAAAAAACCGACCCAGCCCCCTTGCCAGCTCAGGTCCCTGCTAACGTATTATATCATACACACTACTACACAATCTTCTTGTAGAATACAACTTACAAATCTTTCAATTTTCAATCTGCAACGAAAGAATATCGAATGCAACAAAAGCAACACATACATAAACACGAAACACAGAACAATAAGCATCATACACAATATGACTTTTTTATAAGTTGCCTTGGCCGCATGGTTTTTCCTGATTTCCCTATTTTGTTTAACTCACCAGAAGATTCACTTGAAGCGTCGCGTGAATTTATGCATATTCACAATATGTTGCAAAGGGGGACCACTTAAGTTCCAAGCTAAAAACAACCTTCCGTAGTGCTCAGGGGGGGGGGGTCCAACCCAATAACCACTTCTCACGGGAGTTTGATCACGAACATAACACAAGTAAATGGGGGGTCACGTAAAAACAACCTTCACATAATAAATGAAAATCCGAAACTTTGACCGATGACCATGGCCAATTATTGTCACACTCCGAAAAAAGAGTGGTTCGCAACATTTCCATCCTCTGCAACTCCAATATAAGTTTTGGGAACGCAAAATATTCATTATATCTACTCTAAATAACCACACAATAATCCAAATAACTATTGCAAAAATGTAGCCAAATTTATAAAATCATTTTATTTTTATCAGAAAACTTCAATGCACCTTGGTCTTTCCCATAGACTAAAACAGTTAAGACCACTGTCATGACATAAGACAAAATTAAATTTATGCTACAGCATATTTTGATGCGTACCGAGAAATCGCACAAAAAAATCAATGTTGGTACTAATATATCCCCTCCCAAAAACAACAAACCCTTGGGCACTTAAGTGTTAAGAATTTCGATAAACTATTCAACTCGTAATTTTAATCACCCTTCCTAGATACGAAGAGCGTTCTTTGCATCCTTGTTTGATGGAGGACCGTGTCCATGATAGGCGTGGAAGGGGGGGGTTACCATGTTGTTGCGACGGATGGCTTTAATGTGAACTTTGCGAAAATGGTTAGTATTTTTTTGGTCATACACGCGGTTAGTTTTTTGACCACCACCAATCTGCAAAATGGGAGCCGGTCTCCATACTAACCTCAAACGGCAGCTATTTTTTTTTTTCCCCTACCTAAAAAAAAAAAAAAAAATGAAATTTTATATATTTACAAGAAGTTGGGGTGATATTCAACACCCTGACCATTGTATCCAGGGGGAAATCTAACCACAAGACCAGCGAGTCATTGGTGTACAATTTTAATCCTTTACTGAATACAGAAATAGATTCTCCATTGTGATCATCACTCATATAAGGCCCTTTAAAAAAGTATTCGATTCTCATCCTCCTCCCTCACCACTTTTTACCGCCGCATCATTTTTTTGTGTAAAAAACACTTGAGAACATGAACAATCCTTACTTAAATCCAGGTCCAGTGCCATAAACCATACACTTGCACAGCGGGTTCCATGAATACCACATATATACACACTGACGTATACGAAGTTAATGACATAGGAACTCGGTTTCCTCCAGACCATTCACGAGTCTAATTTCGGCCAGGTTTTGCGGTCGCGGCCAGATCATTGCAAGTTATACCGGGTCTACGAATGGTACTATTACATACTCGACGGGAGACTTGTGGCGTTGTGGAGTGGCAAATCGGTACCACTCATCTCAATACGGAATAATTTCGAACATCGTTCTAACCATAATTTTTGTGGGTAAGAATTGTATTGTGCCACTGACCCTAGGGAATTCGCAGCCGGCTGAACGTATACAACATACAAATATGGTAAGGATGTGGTGGCAAATAAGTGACAGTCACATGTCAGAGACACTATTGTGCTGTTGCTGTGGTATATCGGCTGCAGAAACGTACAGCTTTTATGTTTTATTCATTGCATTTTATACTTGCTCATACCAATCCGGTTGGCGCCAGTTGGATTCTTAAGTAGCTTTTTAATACAAAATGCCATTAACAATTGTTAAGTAATAAAATTTTTTTTTTTTAAAATTAGGTTAAAAACGCGTGTTTTTTTGTTTTTTAAATTATTTATGATCAAAAAATGGGGGAGGGGGTTGTTGAGCCTGACTTGGTGAGGGGTGCATGGTGATGAAGTGGCACGGAACCATCGTCATCGAACGACGATACCAACAGTACCAGACCTCATATAATGGAATAAAAAAATATCATTTATTGTTACCATGACTGTAAAATTTCAACAGTTTGAACAGGTTACAATATTGATACATGTATGAATGATAGCCCCCCTGCTTATTTTGAACCCCTGCAAGTTTTTCAACCTTCATATAATGTACATTAAAGCGTTGGCTTTCATCGCGAATAAAAACCAGCCTCCTCCCTCGGTACCAAACTTTTCGAGACCAGTAGGACCGGGAATCTAACTATTTTTAAACACGGGCGAATGAATAGCTCGACGCTGGCATGGGGGTTTTTGTTCACAACTTTTACTGGCACCAGGCGCATAATGGGTCAAAAAAATCAACACGGTAAAGTGCATTGTCCTCACGATTTTTTCATGAGGTCCTCTCTTACACTGAAAATCATTGTACATATTTTAAAAATATTTGTTTTATATACCGAAATCTATAGCTTCTTGTCATCTGATTGTTAAAAGAACATTCAGCTAAGGATGCTAACATATGCCTAATATGTGTAGGCCATGCATAGCGTGGTTTAACAACATTTTTTTGTAAACTTTTTGTCCAGGGTCCAAACTCTCGTTACAATGACACCCACCTTGTTTGTGTTGGGGAAGTGACGTTGGAGTCCTAACCAGGAGCTGCCAAATTGACTTCCTGCCAATTTTTGTCGGCAATATCGGAAATTTTCCTTGCCTTTCCATGACTCGAGAATCGATCAATGACCGATTTGGCAACTTTTCCACGGCCTGCAGATTGGCCTAAATACCAACGCCAAATCGGTGTCCAATAATCCTCGGATATCTTCACGGTGTATTTTAACTCCGTTTGATATTAGGTTTATCAGCTGCATCTGTGATTCCGTTCAGATCTCATCTACAACTCAAAGCGTTCCTGATGCGGATAGGGCGATGGTAATCATCACATTGCTCTTCTTATGTTATAGTCTGTTTCAGTAACATATATTCTCTCTTACCACCATTTCCATTTGGTACACTCACAATACGATGGCATCCGTACGACATATTTTTAACTCTGGGAAAGTATCCCGGTCATAATATGAACTATGCACGCTCGATTGCAGGCTAGTTGAATTATGCCTTCACTTTGCCCAGTCACAAAATGACAAACTAATTTTCTAACTGAGCTCACTTCTCGTCTCGTCTCTTTCAGTTAACATATAATCCGACCCGTTATCATAATATGCCAGCCGATATTGAACAAAGTACTGACAGTGGTATAGCGAACCGCTACGATAACCGTAATCAACCGAAACTACAGAAACAATTCTGGTTCAGTAACATTGAAAGCGAGCCATTATAAAAAACCGGAAATTCGTTTCTCTATTGGTTTTCCGATAATAACTATAAGCAATCGTTCTTCAGGACACCCAGCCACAGAAAACTTTTGCAGTTAATGTTCAAGGCAAGAAATGTATTTTTCTTTTATTTGAGAGTGTAATTTCAAATGAGTGAGTGAACAGTTAAAGAGTGGCATGTACTCGATCACCAAAGCTCGCTCCCCAATTCACCTCATCATCATAGTTGGCACAATGTGGTAATGCGAAGAAAGATTCTTGACATAAAATTGTATTTCAAAATAGATTTCACAAATAAATTTCCCCAAGATCTAAAACTAACGCAAAAACGTTTTCATTGGTAAATATCGTAGATAAAAGCACCCATGTCTGAAATATGAGAATTTCATCGACTATCGTATTTAGGGACTACTAAAAACCGTAAACCCTAGCCCCCGTGCAGCTCAGGTCCCTGCTAACGTATTATATTATTAGATGATAATTCTTCTTTGTAGAATACACGTACCAATCTTTCAATTTAATCTGCAAACTAAGAATATCGAATGCAACAAAAGCAAAATATAAGAACAACGACAACAGAAACAATAAAGGCATAAACACAAAAAGGTTATGACTTTTTTTTGTAATTGCCTTGGCCGCCGTGGTTTTCCTGATTACCTAATTTTTTTTAACTCAACAGGAAGATTAACTCTGATCGTCGCGTGAATTATTCATTTCACAAATATGTTGCAACGGTACCACTTAAGTGCCCAAGCTAAAAAAACAACTTCCGTTAGTGCCCAAGGGGGGGGGGGGGGGGGGGTGGGGTTCCAACCCAGAAAACCACTTTCTCATGGGAGTTTGATCATGACACTAACACAAGTAAATGGGGGTCACGTAAAAACCACATACCCATAATAAAAATGAAAATCCGAACTTTGACCGATGACCTATGGCCAATTGAAATTGTCACACTCCGAAAAAAGAGTGGTTCGCACATTTCCATCCTCTGCAACTCCAATATAAGTTTTTGAACCAAAATAATTCATTATATCTACTCTAGAATAACCAATTAAAATAACTATTGCAAAATTTAGCCAAATTTATATCATTTTGTATTTTTATCAGAAACTTCAAATTCACCTTTGTCTTTCCCATAGACTAAAACAGTTAAGAGCACGGTCATGACAAAATTAAAATTGATGCTATCAGCATATTTTGATTGCGTAACCGAGAAATCGCACAAAAAATCAAATGTTGGCTACTATTGACCCCCCCCCCCCTTGGGCACTTAAGTGTTAAGAATTTCGATAAACTATTCAACTCGTAATTTTAATCACCCTTCCTAGATACGAAAGAGTATTCTTGCAATCCTTGTTTGAATGGAGGAACGTGTCATGATAGGCGTGGAAGTTACACATGTGTTTGCGCTGATGGCTTTAATGGTGAACTTTGCGAAAATGGTTAGTATTTTGTCATACACGCGGTAGTTTTTGACCACCAACCATGCTGCAGGAGCAGGTCTCCATAACTAACCTCAAACGGCAGCTATTTTTCCCTCTAACCTGAAAAAAAAATGAAAATTTTATATATTTTCAAAGAAGTTGGGGTGAGATTCGAACACCTGACCATTGTATCATGGGGAAATCTAACCACAAGACCAGCGAGCATTGGTGTACAATTTTAATCCTTTACGGAATACAGTAAATCGATACTGCCATTGTGATCATCACTCATATAAGGCCCTTTAAAAAAATTATTCGATTCTCGTCCTCCGCCCGCACCACTTTCGACCGCCGCATCATTTTTTTTAGTGTAAAAAAAACTTGAGAACATGAGAAATCCGTACTGTAAATCATGTCCAGTGCCATGAACAGTGAGCTTGCAGCCCTGGTTCCGATCACGGATATGAGCACACGGGTATACGAGATTACATGACACAGTCTCGGTTCCAGACCATTCACGAAGTCTAGTTTTCGTGCAAGTTTTGCGGTATCGCCAGAAATCTTGGCAGCTTATACCGGAGTCTACGATGGGACTACGACTCGACTGGAGACTTGTGGCAGTTGTGGAGTGCCAAATCGTGTACCACGCATCTCAATACGGAATAAATCTCGAACTCGTTCTAACCATAATATTTGTGGGAAAGAATTTTATTGTGCCACTGACCCTATGAATTCGGCAGCCGGCTGAACGGAATAAACTGCATGTGTAAGGATGTGGTGGCAGAATAAGTAGAGTCATCATGGTCATGACACTAGTGGCTGTGCTGTGGTATTATCGGCTGCAGAATTCGACAGTTAGTGTTATTCGTATTTTACTTAGCTTGCTCATACCATACGGTTGGCGCAGTTGGGGTTTTAGTAGCTTTTAGTATACAAAATGCATGTACATTGTAGTAAAATAAAATTCATGTGTAAAATTTGAGATCTCTTAAAAATAGTAAAGGTTTAAAATTATTATTATAGATCAAAAATTTTTTTTTTTTTTTTTTTTTTTTTTTTTTTAGGAGAAAAAAAGGGGGGGGGGGGGGTTGTTGAGCCTGAGCTGGTGAGGGGTGCATGGTGATGAAGTGGCACGGAACCATCGTCATCGAAACGACGATACAACATGTACAATACCTCATATACATGGATTTATTTATTGTAACCTGACTGTAAAATTTCAACAGTTGAACAGGTTACAGTATTGATACATGTATGAATGATAGCCCACTGCTTATTTTGAGACACACTTCAGACCTTCAGTAATGTCATTAAAGCAGTTGGCTTCCATCGCGAATAAAAAAAGCCTCCCTCCCTCGTCACAATTCGAAGACCAGTAGGACAGGAATCTAACTATTTTTTAAACGGCCTAATGAATAGCTCGACTCTGGAATGGTTGTCACAACGGAACTCCAGGAGCATAAATCTGGTCAAAAAATCACACCGGTGCCCATTTTGTCATCACGAATTATTCATGAGTCCTCTCTTACTAATGAAAAATCCTTGTTTACATATTTTTAAATATTTGTTTTATATACCGAATATATAGATTCTTGTCATCTGATTGGTAAAAAACAATAATTAAGCTGGATGCTAACATTCCTAATATTTGTAGGCCATGGCTGCGTGGGTTTACCATTGTTTGTTAACTTGTCCAGTCCAACTCGTTAAAATGAACACTCAACCTTGTTTGTGTTGGGGAATTGACGTGTGGTCCTAACTGATCTGCCTATTTACTTTTGCCAATTTGTCGGCAATATGCGTACAATTTTCCTTGCATTTTTCACGGTCTCGATGACGAGCTCGAATTTTGGCCAACTTTTCCACGGCCTGCAGATTGGCCGTCACTGCCATCGGTGTCAAAATACTCCTCGAATATCTTCACGTGGTATTTTACCTGCCGTTTGATATTAGGTTTATCAGCTGCATCTGTGATTCCTTTCAGATCTCATCTACAAGCTCAAAGCGTTACTGATGCTGATGCGATTCAGTAATCGCTTCCTCTTTTATGTTATATTCTTTTTTCATTAACAATCATCTCTTACCCAGCTTCACAAGTTTTACACTCACAATACGTATTGATAGTTCCTTACGAACGTAATTTTACGCTGGAAGAGGTGTCCCGGTCAATTATGAACTCTGCACGCCTTCAGGCTAGTTGAATTTATTCCTTCACTTTTAGCCAAAGCAAATGACAACTAATTTTCTAACTGAGCTCACTTCTCGTCTCGTCTGCTTTTAATTAGATGTTATGGATCCCGTTATCATAAATATGCCGACCGATATTGAACAAAGTACTGACAGTGGTATAGCGACCGCTACGATAACCTGGAATCAACCGACAACTACAGACAATTCTGGTTCAGTAACATTGTCAGCAAGCCATTATTCCGGAAATTCGTTCTCTATTGGTATTACGATAATAAACTATACAGCAATCGATTCTTCAGGAAACACAGCCACAGAAACGTTTGCAGTTAATGTTCAAGGCAAGACATTTATTTTTCTTTTATTTGAGAGTGTAATTCAAATGATTGAGTGAACAAGTTAAATGCAGGTACTCGATCACAGCTTCGCTCACCAATTCACCTCATCATAGTTGGATTTTGGTATGCGAAGAAATGTCTTGACTAAAATTGTATTTTCAAAATAGATTTCCAAATAAATTTCCCAAGAATCTAAAAACGCGAAAAAACGTTTGTCATGTGGTAAATATGGTGGATAAAAGAGCTGGCTCATGACAACTTTTCGAAAGTACTCTAGAAGGTATACAGGCGCGGATCCAGGGAGGGGGCGCGCGCCTCCCGGCAATTCTGCAAAATCTTGCAAAATCAGCCCATTTTGGACAAGTTTTAGCCTTTCAGCCCCCGGTAATTTTGACGTTTTTCAAATCCTGGATCCGCCCCTGGTATACGGACACAGGAACACCATAAATGGCTTCGGAAGAGCCGCTATTATCGCTTCAGAATCATTCGCTTGGTGAATCATGCTCCATGACGCGTCGGTAAGGCATTACTATGAGCTAGTACAATCTCAATTCCCTTGGGACAGTTCAGTAGCTTTCAATGTATTTAGAATATACACCCCTAGTTTTTTTTGGGTATGATATATGATAACCAGATCATACAAGGTCAGTTCATGTCAATATAATGTACAAGTCCAAACTCACTGAACTGTGTCCTTGGTGGATGAGCATACTGTAACTCATAGTGTATACGGACACAGGAACACCATAAATGGCTTCGGAAGAGCCGCTATTATCGTTTCAGAATCATTCGCTTGGTGAATCATGCCCCATGACGTGTCGGTAAGGCATGGGCATGGTTGTCACGTTAATACATTAACACAGAGCCTGACTTCATGATGTTAAAATATGCTGAATTTGTACAAAAGAAAAAGTAATAATTCATTACACTTGCTTTACTTGTACACTCATTAGTAATCACAACCTGTAGCTTAACACAACGTTGCATGCAGCAGAACATTAGACACTATTCGGTAAGGTATGCTCATCTACCAAGGCTCAGTTCAGTAGCCTTGGATGCGCACATGTTGACAACAGCTGACCATGCATGCGCTGGGTATCATAATCATACTTGCTCAATATATTGGTGAATGAAAGCTATTGAACTGCGCTATGGGAATCGTGATTTTATTAGCTCATAGTGAGAAAGTGCATTCACTTTTTTCCTTGATACGATGTGATCTAGAAGACAGCTGAATGAAATAGTCTTTTTTATACAGGCAGTCTTGAAATCGATTTTATTAATGTCAGAATTGTCCATTCATAAATTGAAGCATGTAAAGGAGTCTATTAAAGGTGCATATCGTGATCCTAGCACATTTTTTTTGTTGATGATTCATTAGCTATCCTCAAGAGAAAAGGTTATTTCCAAAATTTCAGTTGATTCAAAAAATGTTTCCGTAACCTGACCCTTCTGACACACTTTTTGTCTGACACACTTATGAATTCGGAAACCTTAACGGAATAACATGTGCTTTATTCTGTGATGGGTTTCCGAATTCATAAGTGTGTCAGATGGGTTAGGTTACGGAAACTCCTTTCTTCTTAGGCACACATACAGTAACTATACTTGGGCCAACAGTTTAGATGATATAAAAATCTCAATTTCTTTGAGGTAAATCCGGGGGACGAGGCTGTGGATCGCGAAATGCCCCTTCAATTTACGGCGGTCAGGTAAGTACGTAATTCCTGTTTCTAAAATTGAAAAAAAATGAAATTGTAAATTGAAACCAGTGTTTGAAAATTCTCAAGACTGGAATAATATCGAAAGGCATTGTGGGAAAAATGGATTCGCCCGTAGAGATTGCGTGTTAACTTTTCCGTGTCTGCGAGTACCGAAGTACCCGACAAAAACGTTCAATTTTCTCGCTAGGTTCTATAGGTTCAGACCCAATTACGATACATACTTAAAACAAAACATAGTAACGGACCCTCTGATGCCAAAACTTCCATAGAACCCCTTCGTTTTCCGGAGATATTTGAGATTTAGTTTCATTTACACACATTCTCTATGACGGACTGATAACGTTAATCTCTCCCGCAGTACCAATTTAGATAATATCTTTCGCAGTCTGTGACACAGACTACACCGTGGGAAATACTTACCGGACCGCCGTACCTTCAATTATTATTTATAATGGTCTACGTACAAATGGTAAAAACTCCACCTGTGGTACCTCGAAGCAGGAAATCTGATGGTGTCATCTTTGATGGATAGATAGGGAAAGAAAAGGCGATTGAATTTGCCGATTTTAATAAACTCGTCTGTTATAAACTTTGGTAACTTATAACGCCTGAATGTTAAAATACACGCACGTTCCACAATATACTTTATGTGTGCCAACCAATTTCATACTCGATGTAGGTCCAAACACCAATTACCTTAATGGAGATCATTTCCACATATGAAAACTTAAGATTGCCATATTACCAGAAAGCTGTAAATGCAAAAATGCAAAATGTCATGTTGTCTTCTTCATGTTTTACGATGTACCAGTGGGACGAGTAGTGATCTTAGCACACACGTTAATGTTGTTCTTTGCTCAATATCGTGTTTTACATCTTATTATAGACTTGAAAGTCCCGTTATTACTAAATGCAAGCGATATTGTGAGATCGCCGACAATGTGAAGTGCTTCTGCAACGCACCTTGGACAGAACCAATGGCACCGATATTCTGGCTTCCAACACTCCTCTATCACTCTACAGCCCGGGAAGCAGTATTCCCCATTGGCGGAAACAATGGTAACCTACACGTCTACAGATCCAACGGGCAACATTGATATCAAGACCTTTATCGTAACAATTAGAGGTATGAATCCGTTGGAACACACAATTACATATACTGTCACCCAATCCTATGACCACCTTGCATCTTATTTCTATTGTCTCCTAAAGTAACTCCATAGTTTGATAATATAGGGTTTGAATAGATAATTATCATTATTTATGGCGGCGCCATCTTGGATTCTCAATGGCGCAGAATGCCCAGGTGTACCCCGGCAGATCTTATGCTACATTCTACCCAAACCCTAATCTAAATTGTTTCATTTTCAGCCAAAATTGTGTCATACTCAACTTTAATGGTCACATTAACGTTCTCTCTGACTATTAGGAGTTTCCAGGCATTGTCCAATAAATCAAATCAAAATAAATCTAAATATTAACCCCGCGTCTTACATGGGGGGGGGGGGGGGGGGGGTGGTTACCACCCCCCACCCCCCTAGTGAACTTCGCTCCGGTGCGCTCAAATGCTAAAAACTTTCGGTAAAGTAAAAAGCTTCTAGGTAATCGTTTACTCATCCTTTCCGGTCATTTTAGCGAAAAAAGTGTAAAGGAGTAGCACCTTTCACCAGTGTGGTCAGGTATGCCGTCAAAGTCGAAGGGTGGGGGGGGGGGGGGGGTTGCCCCCCAAGGATATTTTATGTGCATTTTTGACAATATTATGTCACGTATGGCTCTAAAACTCTATGTTTATGTAAAACTAGCCAATCATCATTTAGTAGCTGAAATCCGCATATTCCTTCCTTTCTGCGATTTTTTGGCGCAAAATTGGATTTTTGCCTATTTTCGGCGGAAATGGCAATTTTGCCGACTCGAAGACTTGATGACGTCATTGTGACCCATACTAGGTATGTCGTACTTATTTTGGTATCACTGGAAAGAGGAGGACCATAGCTCTCCATTGGATATCACAGTGCTTTATAACAAATTCTCGAGGGGGGGGGGGGTTGGTAAACCACCCCCCCCCCCCCCTTGGTACGCCTTTTACAAAAGGCTTGGTAAGACTATGGTTCAAAACCCCGCCTAATGTACAAATAATCTGGCCGCCTTACCTAAAGGTATCAATCTCTCACGTGATTCAAAATATTGATATAATATTGGATGACTTGAGGGTTACTAGGGTGACACCCTGAATATTTATTCATGAAAAATATCGGAATATGAGTAATATCGGACAAGCACGGCGAATCCGATATTGACGAATCAGAATTTTATGATAGCGAATCCAATAATCCTGTAGCACCAAAAAGCAGTTTCAATATTAGCATTATTATGTTTTAAGAACCGAACTCAGCACAGGTGATTGTAGTGCATCGTTCCCCTCCCCTCCTGTCCAGCCCTGCTTAGGCCATTTGGGCAGTTAATGATTAGTTGACTTCCGAAATAAAACAAAATATGATGCAAAAACAATACTGCAATGGATAATAAACTATGGCAAATAAACCTGGTTCGCTCCTTATAGAAATTTATTAATAAGACATTGAGGATATCGAACGAGATGGCTGATTATTGCTAATATTATTAGACTCGGAGAAAAAAGTGATAATGACATGCCTGCAAATATTACACGAGATACTGATAGCGGAAGGCCACGGCAACTGTGACCTGGACAGAGCCTTCATCTTCAGATTAATTCTGCTCTGCAACACTGACATCAAGTCATCATCCTGGGATATCATTCAATATGGCGTCACATCGGTTGACCCTATACCCGCTACTGACTTCATCATGGCCAATAGTTTCTGAAAACGTTTATATAACGGTTGAAGGTATTTTGCTTATTCTAATGTTTTGGTTGGTACCGATATGGTATACAACGACACCTTTGTAATGTACCACTCAAATACATGAAACCAGCATGATGATGTCATATCATGGGCTATAAATCCCGACTATTCTCCAGTGTGTCTCCCACAGATATCAAATTTCTTTATGTTAGACCAGTGCTCCAAACAAAGATACATTGCAGATCTGTGATACATAAGCTACTCTGATTCACATATATATTGAATGCCATTAAATTGTCCGTAAATACACTGTAAGAAATCACTGTTAACGTAAGGCCTGACGGTATATGCACGTAATGTATAATTCTTGATTTGACGTAAAATAGACATATTACAAAATATCGTCAGAGCAAAATATGCACCGAACAAGGACACAATAATACTCTGCAGTATTCAGAAAGACATCAACCTTGTGTGATATACACTGTGACTCCTCCTTACTGGTGCACGTTATTCAAGCAGTTTGAGGTATGCCAAATCACCAGTTGATCTATGTCAACGATTCAAAAGAGCACCAATCCAGTTCCTGCGATGATTTCTGAGGAGATTGACAAGAGACTGGCTTCTTGGACAGCGAATGCACTTGTTGTGGTTTTTTAGAGTAAGGCGTCGGTCCCATTTTAAAATTTAATGAAGCCAAGGTACTTCGGTGTTGGGTCGTTTGCCTGCAATGTGTTATGATAGACGGATTGCTCAGAGTAAAGTTGTTCGCAGGGGCTCCTCAGGGATCAACGTTTGGGCCCTTTGGCTTTTTCATACTACTCGCTCCCCGTCGAAGATACATTAAAGCACACGAATGGAGGCAAGTGATGGTGTCACGCGGACGACACCCAGATATATTCCTGTTTCGATAATAAAGACATGGACATCAGCGTATCTCGTATTGAAAATTGTGTAGCCGATATCCGTAGCGGATAATGCGGAACCACCTTATACTGAAACGACTCAAGAATGAATTTGTACACCTAAAGTTTGGCTCTTCGCCTGCCATCAATTACGTGTTGGGGGGATGATGCCATTGCATCGTCCCGAATCCGATCGTAATTTACAAGCTGTTTTTGATCAGCACGCTGATTTTGAAGAAGCATGTGATCGCATTTGCAGAAGGCCTATTTGCCTTAGTATAACATTGGCAACTTAGACCCTACCTTATTGAAGGTGTGAAGCTGCTATCGAGACACTCGTTCATGTTTCGCGTCTTCCAGAGTTTACTCTTGCAATAGACTTCTGGACGGGTTGGTTGCCTCAGAATACCAGGACAAGCTTCAGTTACAAAACTCTGCAAAGGGCACGGATACTTTCACGTGACGCTATCCTACGCACATTACATTGGTGCCATATCAGAAAGAGGGATTTATGCAAAACTTACATTTAAAGTATTACGACTGCCTCCACATTACATCGGGGACAATGGTCACCATCTACGATACCTGTTAGGCGTCTCACATCATCGTGGTGTTGATAGTCCTCCTTTGAAACTTCTTCGCATCAAAACATTCGAACAGCCACTTACGGGAATGATAGTTGCTTCTATGTTGTTTGAGCGACAAACGAGTTAGAACAAACGGCAAAAGGAACTGACGTTCCATCAAGATCATTGGAACATTAACACGTGTATTGAAAACAATCTCTTTGATTTATAGAAAATGATAACTCATGTAGTTTGATATAGTTATGTCTCTTATCAGTGCAGCATGTCCGATGATAGTCTTGACGGTCCGTATACTTAGTCTCTGTTCTTTCTGACCTGGCCTTGGTCGTTCTTTCCTGCCTATGGCGGCCTTTTGTCATCTTGTCATATGGCATGTTGCATGTTTATGCAATAGTTTCTAGCATGTAATTATACTATGTATTTTATATTTTTTCTTGTAATGTTTCTTTTACGTAAAGCGTTTAAATGTCCGTGTATTTAATATAGTTGATGGCCTTGTGTCATATATGAGATAAGTTGAATCTCAGGTTGTGTTACATTGGACTATAAAGTTTCCTCTCCAGATGTGTTATGCTTTATTTTTAACTAGATACCGAGGACCCAGTTATCCATGTACCAGACGAACATAACACAAGGCACTGAAATAGCTGTACAAACATAGCGACTGTTTATTGGGTGAGCAAATGCAACTGACAACTAAGGGCAAATCAAACATTAAACATCGAGTCACAATGCAGGGGCATCATCGATAATCGGTTAACCACAACGGTGACTACACAATCAATAGATTATCAGGAAACAGTGTACACAAGGAATCATGGTTATAGTCTTTAAAGGTAAGATCTGTTTTAAAAGGAAAACATTTCCCGGGCCTTAACTTCGCTGGCACAATGAGAGAATATGAGCTTTGATACACAATCTTAATTTGACGGGGTTGGTTAAGTGCCTCGGGACAAGGTGTCACTCATTTACTCGAGAAAAAAGTACCATTTTTTATACATATTTCAAGAAAATATATTATAGCGTTGTGTAACATTTAGAGAAAAACGTTTAATGCGATATTGAGTTTGAAAATTTTATGCCGGAATAATAATTATAATTAATTAAATGAAGTATATCGTAACACAAGTAGACGTCTAATCAAACGTATTTGGATATTTAAAAGACTGCAATTTGTGTGAAAAAATATTTTCGTTAAATAAAAAACGGTCAGGAATAATGAATTTGTCCTTTGTTTTAAAGAGATATGAGGACATTTCCAGAGAGAAGCGCCTTCATTTTTTAAAACTAGGTTTTTGCATATTTGGAACGCCTTCAAGTATAAGATCATACCTGAAGTGAATAAGCGAATACGCCGTCTTTTTCTAATAATAGATGCTATAGTAATTTCTATCGGGTACGACACAATTCAAAGCATGGTTTCCTATAGGGGAGATTAGGATAGCAGGCCAGTTCAAAACACGGTTTGCTGTTTTTCTTTCCGTGCTTGTTTGTCCAATAAACCTGTGGAACGTTCTCGGTAGGTGATCAACACGATTCAAGTGGCATTGAGAGAAAAATCTATCACTTAAAAGAGCAATAAACACACTTGAGTAGGATATACGAAATAGTCACCATAATGAAATGAAGAATCTCAGTTAATTTTGAATTATAACATGAACGCCAAGGATTGTTATTTTTTACCACACCAATATAGTGGCACGTACCTAAACTTAATGTGGGTGTTTTAGTCTAACAAGTGAATGGGCCGAAGAAACACAAGAGAAAAGAAATAGGAAGGGACAGAGAGCAATGGGATATAACGTATAAAAGCCTTCATTTATTTGGGGTGTTTCCATAAGGTGACACCCTTCTTTCTGGACACCTTATGAATTCGAAACCTTACGGAATAAACCAACAGTTTAGGTGGTTTATTCCGTTAAGGTTTCCGAATTCATAAGGGTGTCAGGAAAGAAGGGTGTCACCTTAAGGAAACACCCAATTTAATGCGTTTAATTGCACGGTACACAATCCATGTACCACACTTGATGATGTTAAACTGGTTCATCACTGGTGCATATGTATTGGATGTGTGTGGGTGGGGTTATTATTATATATTGCAAGAAATGATGTAACATTTATTCATATCCTAATGAATTCACAGCATGCAACTCTCCACTTGGTATTGAGGATTGGCATCATCAGCATATGGTCGGATGTCAGCCTCACACTTATCATAATTATCAAGCAGAATTGAAAGCCAACAAAGGCAGGTTGAAACACGATAAATTTTGGACGAATGGCAGTGCGGAGCCCAATCCTGGGATACAAGTCTACATTTGGCTTTACAAAGACGGTGTCTGGAGTCATCACGCAAGGAAATGGATCGTTCTGGGTAGAAACTTATTACATACAGACTCAAGCAATCGGAGGGCAACAATGGAGTATATCCGGGGACTAAGAAAGTAGGTGGAAACAAGGTTAGTCTTGTGAAGCCGTGTGCAAGAGGTTTAGGGGCAGTTCTCAATTATGACACATTTTCACTTATGAACAAAGAATCTTAAACATTTCACCCATCTTGAGCCATCCACCCCAGTAACGTACGTTACAATGTCTTTCTCCAAAGGCAACCACGGATCTGATCCGTCCATCGTTGAAGAATCAATTACCCTAAAATGTCTTTTCAAGTGATAATTTAGAAAAAGATACTTAAATTTAAAAAGAATATTTATCACAAAATTAATGTTTCTATATTTTCTATATTAATAATATTGTTTTTGATAAACTAAACTGTACCTCAGGGAAAACTATTCAGCTATGATTAAACCGGATTATTATTACTGGTATTTGGTCAGGGATTTTTATGGATGGAAGACAAGGGCCTGTTTTCTCTATTGATGGAAGAGTTTCAGGTTTGAATATTCATTAATTTAGCGTTTCGCAGTTAAAAGTTTTAAGGAGGCACCCCAGGTAAGAATACAAAGTACATTGAAATGTGCTTACATGGTAATTATAGTGTGTTATTGTGTACTTTTGGTAATAAGTACAAAGTAAGTACATTTCGGGATGTATTGAAATGTACTGAATTTCTATCTTTATCAAGTTTCATTACTTACTTTGTGCTTACAATGTGTATTATCTGGGACTTAACATTGTAGACAAATTTTTAATGAAAATGTATATGAAGTGCTACCAATGTGCTTACGTGGTGCTTACAAGGTAATTTACTTATCTTGGACTTAGTTTTTCCTAACCACTAAGGATGTACTTTGCAATGTGTTTTTTTGACTTAGGTTTTCCTGAAGCAACAGGGTGTATTTGCAATGTGTTACTTTGGAAGGGAAATTAGAGTTTTACCCAAGGGTTTCAGGATGTATTGTACTGGCAAATGTGCTTACTTTTATATTGGCTCGCTATTCAGTGTATTTGAGATTTATGTGCTTAAAATTGTACTGACATTGATGCAGTTCACATGACAAGGTCATGATGGCTAGGTCAACTGACATTTTAAAATTTTGCGTGGACGTTGGAAGTTACAAGCTTTGATTGCAGGGGTAAAAATTTGGCAATACTAACAAGTAAGTTTTGTGTGCTAAACAATCAGTAACAGGTTAAACAAGCATGCAAGACAAGTAGTGGTGGTGGCACATGATATTCCAATGTGGTTAACTAAGAGGTAAATTTTGAATCTGGTTATTTGCATGCTATGAGCAAAGATGTGTATACATGTAGGGCTATACTGTTATACTATTTTACTGGCAATCTGGTAGGGAGTTATGGCTGAAGCTTACAAATACTAGTACTACAAACTATGGCAGTCAGTAATTGGTAACTCTAGTGTATATTACCACCGTGACTGTGTTGTATAAAATCTAGAATTTTGTAGGGATTTGGTAAATAAGAATGTGCATTTTTTGTGGAGACACCCTTTTTAACTTATAGTTCTGGCGACGTGATCTGTTGGTAATTTTTTACGTATACTCCTTTTTACGTTATACTCCTTACGTCGAAAGTTCAAAACACCAAAGAAGAAGATAAAGTTACTTAGATGGGACACACACAGACTACTCGCGTACCCTAATTACTATTTCTCAACGTATACAGCATATACCCTTATTACTCATTTTTCAACGTATACTGCAGCATCAGATTATTAATTATATTTTTCAGTGTCTACTCACAAATAGGCAAAAAGTGCCTACTTTGGTACACGACGTATAAAAGCATATATACCCTCCAATTAAATCACGGACTGGCGGCCTTTCCTTTATCACATGGTTCAAATTGTTGTGTAGGTTGGCTATAGAAAAGGTAGACTTGATGCGTATGTGGCTGCATAGACACATACTTAATTCCCTTTCTTAATCGATCAGTGCATCAAGTTAGCTCAAGTTGATATTCACGTCCCATACCCCGGGTTCCAATACATCTTATATCTATTGTTAAAAATCATATCAAACAAGCTTGATTTACATATGACCAAAATATACAGCTCAAAATTAATAACTCCCCCCTGACAAGGGTACATTTTTCTGGAAAGTAGGCTCTTTTAAATGTTACAAAATGTAATAAAATTGTACACTGCAAGTACACATTAAATGGCAAAAAAAAAAATACACGAAAGTTAACCTTCTTCCCTGAACTTATGTCATTTATAAATTTGATGACAATGAAATGACATTTTCGTGTATTGGGATTGTACAATATTAGAAAATCATGGAGAGATGGAGAAGTACCAACATGTTCTAGTTACAACCACAAGAATACCACAGACATTGATTTGGTGCCAATAGAGAGCTATCGTCATCTTCTTTACATTGCTACCAAAATGAATACCAACACTGCATAGAATTACGTCTTGGAATGAATGTTATAAAGTTCACATGGGTCCGCAAAACTGTCAATTTCCATAGTACCCGGTGGAGAATGTTCCCCGATTCCCAATGCACGAAAGCTGTCATTGTTAATTCATCAAAATTTAATAAATGACGTCATTTTAAGGAGAAGATTAACTGTTGCGTGATTTTTTTGCACCATCAATATGAACATTGCGTGTACATTTTAAATTTGTAAAACAGACTAAAGAGCCTAAACTTTTCCAGGAAAAATGTACCTTAAGTCCGGGGGGGGAGGGATTATTAATTTGACCGATACTTAAATAATTCTCACTCATAGGCCTACAAGATTAAAAGATTGAGCTTGGTGATTGAAGTTGAACTAGCTTAGGGGGTGAGTCATTGGGGGGGGGGGATGAGGCGGTAGGGTTATTATGAAAAAAAAATTGAAAGTGAAAGATCACATGTTATTGTATTTTTCCATCAAGAGAGAGAGAGAGGTAACCCTAACTTTTAATAAATTAATTAAAATTTTAATAAATGGGATATGCGAAATTTTCTGAATGGAAGCGGAGGGAAATGCAACATTTATGGCTAAAAACGTTGAAATTCTTTCATTGACGGCCATAAATAATGACTGCTTCCTAAAGTGATATTTTCCTGCTTTGTGTTTTATGTTGGTACTAGGCCTAAATTTCTTTGGGTAGTTACAAACACCATTTGCAGATTGATAAAAAGATTGCTTGTTTGGGTTGACATTGGAACTACATCTTGTACTTGGACTACAAAAACTAGACATTGGTGGTCAAGTAGCGCCACACTTCTTCCAAACATAAAGACAAACATGCAAAAAGCAAAAGAGTTAACACTTCTGTTTGAATGAAAAAATCATTTTTTGTGAGACAAAAGGTCAGAAATGTTTTTAAATTAATGAGTTTTGTGTCATCCTTCATTTCCAATACAAAAGGAAACTCCACATTGCACAACGAGTGGAATCGTGAAGAATTGTTGACATGTGAGGCCATCATGTGCCAATATAAAAGTGTTGTAACAACATATTGTACTAACACAATTGAATACATGCTTTCCCCAGAAAAACTATGTGCCCCGTTCCTCTGCTTAGAAAAAATGGTTATGGCCACCGGCAGCAGTGCATTTCAAGTACAGCACAATCACATTGCTTGCACTATGTTCTTAAAATGTACTTGATAAGGCACATTCTAAACCTCGACTTGGGGAATAATAGCAGCAAGTGGCGTACCAGACCTTTACAAGTGCGGGGGGGGGGGGGGGGGGGGGTTGCAAAGGGGGATGTGGGTCCTTCTCCATAGACACTGTACAAAAAAGGGTCAGTTCATTTGGGGGGGGGGGCTGGCGGGGGGCAGGGTTGCTGAGCGGGTGGGCACTCGCCCCCCTGCCCCCCTCCCGTGGTTACGCCCACTGCGCAAGCACCATTGCAAGTACAGTGTAAGTCATATCTGAGTGTTTTTTAAAATTTACTTGCTAAGACACATTCTAAACCTCGATATTTGGAAAAACAGCAAGCACATTGCAAGCACGTGTAAGTACATTTCTCGAGTGTGCTTAAAATGTACTTGCTGAGGGGCACATTCCAAACCTCGATATTTGGAACAGCCGCAAGCACCTTGCAAGTACAGTGAAGTTACATTTCTGAGTGTGTCCTTAAAATGTACTTGCTAAGACCCATTCCAAACCCCGATATTTGGAACAGCAGCAAGCAAATTGCAAGCACAATGTAAGTAACATTCTCGAGTGTGCTAAAATTGGACTTGCTGACGGCACATTCCAACCCGTATTATGGATCTAGCCGCACGCCCATTGCAAGGTTCACGGTTGTAAGTTTTCTATTTTCGGGTTGTGTCTTAAAATGTTACTGCTAATGATCTGTCATTCCAAACCTCATATTGGAAACAGCAGCAAGCACAGTGCAAGCACAGTGTAGCACATATTTTGCGTGGCTATTTCATTGTGTGCAAAATGTACTTGCATTTACTTGCACAGCAGCAAGGCACAGATTGCAAGCATTTCTTGAGTGTGCTTAACATGTACTTGCTAAGACACTTCCCAAACCTCGAGATTGGCACAACAGCAGCACATTTCAAGTACAGTGTAAGTACAATTTTGAGTTTGCAAAATGGACTTGCATTGTGCTTTAAAATGTACTTTACCTGGCAAGCACAATCATAACACATATGTATTGGAAAAACAAGTACCAAATTAAGTACATTGCAAGCACAATGTGAAGCAACAATGTAAGCACACATATTGTCCTTGGATTGTACTATTTTCTCTGTACTTACATTGTGCTTAAGATGTATTACTTGTTGTTCCAAACATATCGAGGTTTGGCATGTGGGAATAATTACATTGTAGTACTGTACTTGCAATGTGCTTATTTTACCAGGGGACTACGCGATTCTCAAATCTGAGATTTTGGTCTGCCCATTAGAAAACCTTTTTCTCATTTCATCCGCAAAATATTCTAATTCCTTTTCATTATGATTGCTACAGGCTAAAACTACTACCTTTTGATTTGAAATAATTGTCTTCTATCGCTGAGGCAGGAGCAAATCTATCACACTCTTAGCAATACTAGTAACGACATATCTTTATGAGGTTTAACTTGGGGTTCCAGAGCCCTTCATCTATTCAAACTGCGTTGTCGTTTTGTCCAAAGAAAGTGGATCCACCACATTCTCAGTCTTGCTACCACGCCTGGTTTCCTACTCATTAATATTTGATAACCCTTCCCCAAAACATTCCAATAATCCCTGTTTTTGAACAATGGCTTAACCATTGGTAGCACCTGCTCCCATTAGAGAATAGTACGCTAATCCCCGTTCCCGCAGGGGTGGGGGTGGGGGCATAGAACACCTACGGAAAACCATTTCATGAAAAAAATAAAAAATTTGAACGGGGAATTTATACCACAAGTGTAGAGTTATAAGACAACACTAAATCAGCAATTAAGCATTAATCTTATCATGGTCCTAAATTAGGGGCAACACACTGATTTCAAAACACGCAAAAATTGGGAAAAAGGACGGGGAAGGAGGGGAAAAAGCAAAGCAACTTGAAAAATTATTTCATGTTATATCTACTCTAGAAGATCTGATGACATTATATTAACACAAAACTTGCAGTTTTAGACAATCCTGTATTTTTGTACGGGTTGTACAAATACACGTCATTTCCATAGAGTTTGTACAATAACGCACATATATCAGCAAAATGGCTACGGTTCTTTGATTTTTAAAAAGATTCTCAACCGACTTCCGTTATTGCGACACCACTATTAACGGCGGGGACGATTTAATTTTTGGTATGAAAAGAGACGCATTTAAAGTCAGATAATGAAAACAAATCGACGAAAAAATCTCATTCGTAAAACTGCCAGGGCGAAAACAAATTTTGAGGGTCCATATAGATATCCCCCGGTCACTTAAGTGTTAAGCTTTAGATCTATGTTTAGGTAGATAAGAACTGTCAAAAAAATAGCCATTTTAACCGTGTATTCTAAAGTTGTTCCAGGGTAACATGGACGGATCCACGCCTGTTACCAACCTATTTGCCACACCAGTGGATATCTTCTTAATACGTATTCTGGTTGAGTCTTGCACGTTTGTTGAAGAATCTTACAGCAGATGTGTTATGCGGTTGGAAATCCTAGGCTGCAATAGTACTACAAATAGAGGTAAATGCTAAGTTAAGCAAAATCATATTGTGTGCGACAAAACTACACTATATCCCCAATAATGTCCCTAGAGGAAAATAATACAATCTGATGATCACCGCCAAAAAAAGGAGAGAAGTAAGGGATATCCCTTTAATCCCCCTTTTTTTAACCCATTTTTTGCCACTTTTCAAAATCACTGAGCGGAGCGGACCGGACCCCTACCTTACCCTACCTTGTGTTTATGTGGAAATTGGTCCTAGATCTAAGAAGACAAATAAAGCTAGCCCTTTTTTGCGGTGACCTTCAGGTTGGGAGTAATGCCTTAGGACGTAGGGGATATACTCCATTTTTTGTGTGTGCAAGAACAGCTTTGTCTGCGACGATGGGCTCCTTCACCTCTCTCCAAAGCTTTTGGATGAACTCGCTCCTTATTATGAGAAAAAACACATACGTGCAAATCGATCCCGGACACAGGTCTGCTTTTCCTACGCAACACTGGAGCCAAACTTCAGCTTAAAATAACCTGGACTGGAACACCCTTTTTATTCTAAAATGTGTTTTAATATGTAAATATTTGTTTTTACTTGTATTAATTTTATAATCATATATTTTGTATGTTTTATGGTGTTCTAATGATTTTGTACATGTATGTGCAGGGCCCCCGGGTACACATAATTTCCGCACGTTTTAAAGCGCCAACCCTAATTGATGTACTTAAGGAGGGGTATGGGGGTCTGAAGCAGTGAACTTTGAAGTGATTTTTTTCTTAATTTTCCTAATAGTGGTATATACATGTTCCACATCATATGGTAGCCCATGTCACAAAGTTTTAAAAATTAATTCCGGTCAATTTTTGCTCTGGTTCCCATGGTACCACGTAAGCCTCTGATTGGCTAAACACTGAACGGACGGAACTAATAACTAAACAAGCTACTGGTCGAAGGGGGTAAATACGCAGTGAACCATGAAGCCGGTATTTTTGATACGTTGCCATGGCAACCGCAAATCGACCAATCACATAATTTCATGGCGTTATTTGAATTCGAACACAATTTGAAAATCGGGCTTCATGGTTCACTAGCCCTATCTGTGCTGAATTTGTCCAAATTTCATGTGCATAGCTTGTCGCGTCTCTAGTTACGTCGTTTCGTTTTGGTTGTTTGCGTACTTTGCGAAACTAGTTATAGACCTCGAACATTAGCAAAATTAGAGGGCGCTTTGTGACATGTGAAATCTGGATTTTTTTTTTTAAATTTCATTTTAGACTGAATTATCATAATTATTATGTAAGACTCATCGAAATCGGTGCTCATTGTCCTGTAATTAATTTTTAAAATAATTTTTTAAATTTGGTGTATTTGCAAATTAATCTCGACAATAGATGTAATATATAAAAATCACTTACCCATTACATTTAATTACTTTAAATAATTATGGACAAAAAAAATATGAGTATTAGTTACTTCGACTTAGCCAAAATCAATGCGTTAAATGGCGTATAAATAATATCTTTTAAAATATTCTTAATCTAACCCCATTTAAATTTTTCACATGATAAAGTATAGGAGACTATGCGTTTTTTGGCAAATTTCGCCCGCGCTACACGCTTCACTTTGAAAGACCATATCTCGGGACCGATAAGCCGATTGCGATCTTGAATAAAAGCATTTTGTAGATTACAATATACACAATTAAAGGCCCATTGCATCATCTCATTTTCGTCAATGGAACAATTTTTTGACCCAAAAGCGACCCCATTCCCCCCCCCCCGTAATTTGGTTAGAGTAATACTAATACACAACGTTTGTCAGTAAAATCCTTTATCCCATTATATTATGTATATTTATTTATTTCAAATTCTATCGTAAATAGGTTATTTGATATGATTAAAACCTGTAAATTTTTATAAGTATTATGTTCATTATTTTACAATGTCCACAAAAAATCGTTATTTCACCAATTCGTGAATAAATGTGTAAAAGAAAAGTAACTTCTTAACGGCCCACGCTACTTAAAAAGAGAGATTCAATCCGTCACATGCGGTTTTTCTTCATTTCTGCCATTTTTCATTTGGGAAAAAAATAGCTTATAAGATTCTACAAACACCAATTACTTTTTAAGCTACGACGCTTTTCAAATATTTGGACGCTTTCGGGTGGTCACAAGCAGATGATTAGTAAATGTTTTTACTACACGAGGGTAGCAAATAGGACTACAAGATGCCCAAAGTCCTTGTGGGGTTAAAGGTCATTTCACACACATACAAGGTCGAAGGTCAGTTTGAGATCAGGGCGGTTAGAAATCCACCGTATTCGAAAGTAGTAGAAAAGGAACCTTGATGCACAACAATGCGTTCATATAACTATCCGATATTTTTTTGAGTGTTTTGAAATCAGTGTTGTGCCCCTTATTTAGAGACCAATAATAAAATTAATGTTCGGAAAAGAGGAAGTCTTACCAGTCAAACATTATGCGGCACTATTGCCAATCTCTACCAATTCATCGTGTGTGTTTTTTAATGATGAAATGACTTGAGTATGTTGTCCCCTATTTTTAAAAATAACTTGTTTTGATTAATGGAAAGAATGTAACACACTGGCCAAAAGTATTGCCAACATGCAGAAAGCCTATGGTATTTAAAAAATATTTATGTAAAACTTGTCAGGGAAGTCTGACTACACATTACGTAATTATTTTCCAAAGTAATGATTTGAAACAAGATGCGTTTCCCAGCAGAATCAAATAGTGCGAAAAATTGAGTTGGATTGTCATGTTTCCTGAAATATGGCGGGTAAAGGAGCTGTCTAATGATAACTTTCCGATTGTACTCCAGAAGAATACTGTTACAGGCACAGGAACGTCAATCAAAGGCTGTAGAACTGTTATGTTAGAGTTTAGACTAGTCGTTTTTCAATGAAATGTTCGGGATATCAGGGTCACTTAATGTTTAGGGCCACATACACGTGGTTTTTATTGACCGGAAATGAGATAACGTCAATAAAAGATGGGCGCACGAGTCTATCACCGTTGGACTCAGGAAAGAGGTATAACTTGAAACACTTTTTACTTCACACAAAGTTGACATTATGGCTGTTGTCATAAAATGTGAACTCGTAATTAGATACGATTTACGTAAACCACGTGATTTATCATTCGAATTCCATTTCGGATGTTGCCGAATTTCTGACATTTTTCGAAGACCAACCTGTCTTCCATTGACCTAATCTCATTTTACCACCCCGATTTTCTCCCGTTTACTTTAAAGTAAAACCCTAACCAGCCCGTACACCTTTATTAAGTGGGTGCTATTTTGTAACCATTTCGTTTGTTTCTGTGTCTGTATTCCTTTTGGAGTGCAATCGGCAACTCATCGTTGCAGTTCCTTTAATCCGCCATATTTGGGAACCTGTCAATTCAAATCAAAAGGTTTTCGCCCTCTTGGATTCTGGGAATAACATCTGTGTGAAAAACACAACTTGGCCTTCAATACATGATGTGTGGTCAAGAATCCAATTTGTGTTTATGGAATTTGTTTGTTCTGCATGTTGCCACTTTGCCCAGTTATATGTACTTATCGAAAGAGCTGCTAGACTAGAACGCAGTTTGGTACTTCTTTGTCTAAAAAGTCTTTAAAGGGCCGATGGGCCGATCGCCGTCGGCTTAATAGCCTCATTCCCAGAACCCTAGATTTTACCCGAATTAAACAACTAAAATATTTACCAGCACCCTATTTTGTTTTCTTTTATCACACAGGGTGTTATAATGCACTGGGTATAGAGGATGAAACCATAGAGGATTCGCAAATGGACGGCTTCGGCTTACTCGACAGCCTCCTATCACTATGCCCCATATGAAGCCAGATTGAATCACATTGTTTCTGTGGCACATCAAAATGATGCTAGGCAGCCATGTTCATATTACGCTAGGTAGTTTGTATAATGTGTCGGGTCTCATTACACAAGGCGAGCCAGTTATTACGTTGAAAAAAATTCTGGTTGCAATATGGAAGAACTTGACAGGTGAAGGGTGTGTATATTACAGAACAAGGAAGTGAAAAGGTAAGATCAAACCATTCCGTTGGTTCTGCAAGACTCTAAGCATATTGTCTTTTATGTTAATTTTTGATTGCCACCGTAACTCTCACCTTACCTAGCCTTTTTTGTAACACGGTTTGCCAAAGGGGTGGTTACTAGCATCCCGGGATTCCTTATAAAGCGCACAATAGCTATGGGCTTCCTCTTCAATTGATACCACAATAAGTACCTAGTATTCACAATGACGCTATAAAGTCCCACAGAAAATACGTAAAAAAATCTATTTTGCACTAAAAGACCGTAGGAATAGCCGATGTGTACGGTTTTCAGCTATGTGTTTAGCATCGGCTAGTTTTATATAAACATAGGGGTTTTAGGCTTGAAGAGAAGTAGAGAAGCCTCCCGTGGTCTCCCCCTGGCCAGTAACTGGCTCGCCAGCCAACTAACTACACCCGCAAAATCCGGGCACCAAAAACTGTTTTCCATAACACCAATTCTCAATTATTTTCATAATCATGACAAGAGACAAGCGCAGGCATTTTCTAAGGTCTGCCTTGACTATAACTTCATTGAATATGGGAGTTTTTCTACATCGTTCAACCACACCACGAATGGTCCTTGTCATCGAGAGACCACACCAAGAGTATTGAAGTGCTAACTGCATTTAAGTGCACTTTTGACAAATAAAATCACGAAGCGGGCTCCTGTCTTGAGGTTAGGGGGAATTAGCCTTCGATATAACAAGAAAAATAACGCGAGCTCTTTTTTTTTTTGCGGTAATCGTCAGTTTTTCCTATATGGCCGTTAGGGTAAAGAGCACTGTTTAGACCAACCTTAATGTCTGCTGACAAACAACATCGAAGTCCTCACCAAACCTCATTCCTTATTTGGTGATTTCAACAGCCACAGTAATATTCTCGCGGCTACAAGGAAACCAATAAAGACGAACAAGCCGTCGGAAATGTCAACATCTGCGTCTCATTCATGACCCTAGTGCTGATAGTGATGAGCGACCAAAAAATCACACACGGAGCCAAGCCCCTTGCCTTGTTAGTGGGAAATTGCTCCAAGATCTGACAACACAAATCTCGCTACCACCCCCTCACTTTTCACTTTGTCAGATTGTCCTCTAGGAACGTTAGGCATATAGGTTATACACCACAGACCAGGCTGCCGTAATGATAAAAAAACTGGCTGGACTACTTTCCGTTACAGGGGCATCTGAAAAAATACTTTAAAATGTCTTAAAGTGCACTGGTTATATTAAGAAATGGAGGGAATTTTTCCTGTTGTTTCAATTGGCGACTCAGACCCGCTATCCATGTGTAGAGGTCAGTGGATCCAAGGCGTTAATACATTAGCCTACGGCTCATTGTAACCATCTCATCTCATTATATATATTCTCTCGGTAATATTTGTCACATCTTCATATTTTTTTCTTACAGACGTTTTTAGGCAACACCGATCAGGATACACCTATCGTTCATTGGTTTGACCCGAGTTTGGAAGCCAGCAGCATAAGACTGGAACCAAGGGAATGTAAGCCGGCGTCTAATTATGTGATTGGTGCATGCAAATTACGATTAGAAATTGTAGGTTGTTCCTATGACACCGATCAACCTAGCTTTGACAGGTGAACTAACGTATTATTCCAGCGAGTAAAATAGAATTACCTTGCTCTCACTTTTTCTTGTTGCTTGTGCGGTGTCATAAGCAAAAGTGGGTTAAGGGGTAATAGCACATTTTTGAAGAGTGTCCCAATTTTCAAATTTTTGAGATTAATGCAGTTGTTTTATTATTGTATGTTCAATTAAAATGTTAGTATCCCCTATATACGTCATTTATTCAAAAAGGAAACGAAGATGAACAAAAAGTCATGAAAGAAATTTTGCTTGGCAAGCTGTGACCTAACATCTTGGTGTAGAACCAAGACCCATAACTTAATGTATATAGGACCTCCTTTCTATTCAATTACCAGTTAGTTCGGCACCGGTCTGAAACAACTATAGTTCAACAGAGCCAAAGTCGAGGGTCCATAGACGATGATGGAATAAGAGCGTGAAACTCATTTACAACCGCTATTTTTCAAGATGGCTACATCTAAGAGAACCGTATATTTCTTATCATATAACCTAGGGAGATTTTTTGTGTCACAAAATGTTTTCTGGGTCAAAGGGTTCAATAACACTATTCGCAAAACTGTCAGATGAAAAGTACCTAGAGTGGAGAGTACGGGCCGTCGTATTTTGCTGGAGTGGTTTGCTAAATTGAATTACTTCTTGTGGCGGCACTTAGATATCAGTTCAGGTCGCGTGTTGAGTGGTCTGCGTTTGTCAGCATTGATGATGGTTATAGCTTCTCGCGGGATCCGGTCGGGCGCTGGATACCATTGCCACACGTCGATTGACCATTGTGATGTCGTAGGGGTTGGTTGTTCTTCTTAAACTGCCACAAGTACTTGGAGAGACCATAATTCTCCACCGTCCGCAATTATCATCGCCCATATCATGCCCGCCCTCTACGAGCATCAACTTATTTCTACGACGTCCGCAACATCTTTACATATTCGCCGCATTCCATCCATAATATGGATCCATACGCATTTGCAGCTCCGATGATGACTTCAAGAAAAAGCGATCAGATGACAGTTCTTTTCTCAAAGGGAATACCCTGCCGATACAATTCAGAACGCCGTCCAACGAGTATCAGCAATTGATAGAAATAAAGCATTCTAAATTAGCTGACAAACAAGATCATGATAGGATACCCCTCGTCATCTCGTATCATCCATCTAACCTTACCATCAGGAACATGCTCCTCAAAACACTATGAGACACTCAGCAAGGACGCAACCACTAAAGAACAATCGTTGAATAAACCACCATTTTCCGCTTTCGCTTTCGCATGGTATATATTGGGGATACAAAGAACCTCCTTTCAATCAGATTTTCAGCTCATGTTCGATCTATCAAAAGAAGCAAAGTATGCCGGTTGCAAACCACTTCAATTCAGAACAGCATGTCCTGGATGACCTTTCAGCTGCAGTCACCGTGGTCATGTCTACTGAAGGCAACACCGACTATCAGCGGCACAATTGCGAACAGCTGGTCATCAACCAGTTGGGAACACTTGCCCCTATAGCATGAATATCATGTGCAATTGGCCCTTTATTAAATAATTTTTTCGTTGTGTTATGTTTGATACTATGCATGATGCCTTGCGCGTTTGCGCTTCGCGCCCCGCCAAGATTTTTCGTGCCTACAACAACAACACCCCTGCGCCGCATCTTCACGCGCGGCTTGCAGATTTTTGGTCACGCGCTCCATTGTTGTCCTCTTTCTTTCACATACTTAAACATAACACTCTCACTCTCTGTTTTACACCTGAGAAGGGGCAAGTGCCTCGAAATATCGTTGTATTTTTCACTAATTATGCAACTGTTCCACAACAACGTACGTGAATTTGACTCCTCCTCTCTCTACAGACATACTGTCCCAATAAAAACGATACAATAAACTAAAAATGAATAAAAAATATACACTGTTCATTTTTGCCAGATATTTTGACTTTATTTGTTAGACAAGATCCTTAAGCTAAATCTTGCTTTTCTTCCATCCAATTGAATGGACCCTAAGCGGAAGATATTGTCAGTTGAACACAAGGATAAAATAACCACTTGGCCAGTTCCCTGAAAGTTCAATAAACTAAAGGTAATAAGGCATATAGCAATCATTGTGGGATAACCCTTTTCAAACAAAGAATATTGTAGCAGATCAGATGGAATGTATTATCAGGCATTGAACTAATCAATATATTTTTTTTCAATTGAAGCACCATAAATTATTTGTTATGGTTAAATGATGAACTCACTCTCAGGGGGACAATCATCATTAATTCGTGGAAATTTGGGGAATATGACTGCCTGAAACTAATGAGGGACAAATGTGTGGACAACGCGCTAATGTGGAGGGACAATTTGTGCCCTTCCCCTATTCCCCACTGCCTCCAAAAGCCAGGGAGGAATTGATGAAGTGTGTTCCAACAAGAGTAATAATGAAAGGATGTTGTGTCAAGGTTCTCAGTTGACTTTCACAAGGGTGTTTTATGGTCCTACCTTTTGAGAAACCTGGAGTAAAGTTGAGACTGTTTGGAATTGAATTTCCCAATGCTTCATGTTTTATTAGCATTGCGACATAAAGTTTATTAAATTATGTTATATCACAAGCAACAA